>JAKIRU010000008.1:0-300540 GCA_022577715.1 Wickerhamiella alocasiicola
AAGACTGGTAGCCAGTTCGAGAAATCTAAGGAATCAGGTTCTGTATCAGGTTCTGATAATAACTACTCTCCAACAACGTCCACTAAAAACTCGGTAAGCCTCGAGAAACAGCCATCTAGTTTACCCATGATTTCAGTGAACTTGATCTATTTGTTTTAAGCACGTTAACGTCACTCAAGCTCGCTCCCAAGGCGTTTTATGTAACACGCTCCCATGGAAACGTTGTGAATCCATAGCGACCCGGTATGACACATCTATAGCCGAATCTGGGGAGTATTACCCGCGCCGGCACTGAACGTTTCAGGGCTACAGTCAAGGCGGTTCATAATTAAAGTCACGTGACAGTCTAATTACCGCGGGTTGAGCGTGAAGTCCTTAAAACAAGACTATTTTATTTTAGCGACATAAACCCCTCAGCTCCCAGCTGCTCACGGATTGCCGCTGGAGGTGGATCGATCGTCGAGTCAAGGCTGTCATCTCCACAATGGCTTTACACTGCCCCATATTAATATATGATTTCGTAGCAACTGAAGTACCATATGCCGTATTCTATTACCATGATAGTCTCGCGAATGATAACTAGTTCTCAGTACGTGCGGAGCGAACTCGCTGTCGCACCTCAATGCCCAGAGCTGCGGTGTCTGAACATCTGAAGTATTAACGTTCATAAATTGCTGAAAGTGTATTTAGGCGATACATATTGCGTCAATAATGCTCAGACACCCAGTAGTCCATACCCGCGTTTCCGCTGGAGAAGTGTTGATGTGAAACTGAGCCCGACGGGAGTGGTGCGTATCAGATCCCTACCTAGAGAACTTCTTGACATTTTTGAGAGTGACTGATCATATTCTCGGCACAGAGAATCAGCTTCAACTGTCTTGCATGACTGTGGGATTGGCGTGCGTCACACACGAGGTATATGCGCATTGAGGACGTGGGTGATTGCTCAAGCTTGCATAAGGAATTATATTGATGCTGGTATATCATGGCTGTGCGAAATTTTCCATGGTTGCAGTGACTCAAATTAACAACCGCTCCCCCAGTCCATTGAAGAGATCACTTCAGCATACCCTCATTTGACCAGCCTCTTTTGTCTTTAACATTGGCTCATCTACCCTTCTCCACGCACTCACTCAGTCTTTACTACCAAGTTGGCCTTGGCGCTGCATTCTCTTCCCATCCCTGTCCATACATCTATCTCTATACGCACTGCTACCATCGAGTGAACAAGTATTCCACACTCAGAGTGGAATATACTATACAAATTTATAGGCTCAAATTCCCAACACCGGTTTCTCAACACACACAGCGCGAATCTCGCCGACACTACCTAGCTATTGACTACCACCAGGCAGGTTCTTGATCATACTTTCTTGGTTGGAAGCGCACCTGAAGCGACTTGCCCTGAACTCTCACTAGTACCTCATTACTCTCTAAAATTCAAAGTGGCCGCTTTTCCATATCGAAATATCGTAAATGGGCAAAAAGATCGGACTTCCTAAGGGTAAAACGGCAAAGTTCGACATGAACTCTTTCCTTCAAACCCCTCCAAAGAAAATTAGAGACTACGACCCCAAACCACCTCGTGTAACATGGTCACAGGCTCTAAAAATGGCTTTCCCTCCTTTTCCCAAAACCCCTGCCAAAGCGTCGAGCCACTTCACCGAGGACAAAGCCCTGTTCTCGAACGTGTTTGCACGTCTGCTTGCATCGCGGCCCAAAACTGATATCACTACTCGCATAATTCTCCCTAAACTTTTGCTGCACAAAATAGGGTTCAAAGATGGTAAATTGACCGCAGTTTCTCATCACGAACAGCTCAAAGGGCCCAGAGCTTACACCAGCATCTACCAGGACAAACTGCTGCCGGGAAACAACAGGTTCACCGATAAGCCGCGGTTCCTTAGTCTCCCCTTTGTTGAAGATTATGAGGCCGCTAAAACCGCGGTTGGCGCGTCTGATCTCGAGAAGCTGGTCAGTGCATACCAGCCGCATGGTGACGTCATCCTTGCATTGACGGGTGACGAGGAGCCAGCGAAAGTGACTGATGCGGGAGTTCTGCAGCTTCCTCGCAGCTCTTTTGCTGGGCTTGAGCTTCCCACAGATCTCAAATCCATAACTCGGGGCCAAAAAGACTCGGGGTTGGCCCTCGCCGCTTCGCTGTACCTACACCACTACAAATCAATGCATATGCTCACCTAATAAATTTTTCACTCTGCAACCTTTTCTTTTGCAATGGGAACCTTTAAGAAAGAAAAAGCCCGTAGAGGCCGCGAGGATCTCAAGAAGAAGTCCACACAGCTCAAAGATGGAAATCTCCGTGTCAAGGGCGAAAACTTTTACCGCGATGCCAAAAAGGTCAAGCACCTCAACATGTACAAAGAAGGTCGAGCCCAGCGCAACGCGCGCGGTGAGATCACAAAAGCGGCAGCGCTCCAAAGTACTGAGGTCCCCAATGCCCGTGTCCAGCCCGATAAGCGCTGGTTCGGTAACACCCGTGTGATCTCTCAGGACGCTTTGTCGCACTTCCGCGAGGCAGTGGGTAACGTTCGTCAGGACTCTTACCAGGTTCTTCTCAAGCAAAACAAGCTTCCCATGTCCTTGCTGGAAGAGTCCAAGAAGGTTCCTACTGTCGATATCACTGAGACAGAGACCTATGCATCGACTTTTGGCCCCAAAGCCCAGCGTAAAAAGCCCCGCACGGCCCTTAACTCTCTCGAGGAGCTCGCTTCCAATGTCGAGCACCAAGCGAAGGTCTTTGAAGAGAAGCAGGATGACGAGGAAGAGGAGTTTAGCACTCTAGTCCGTGAAGCCATCTTCTCCAAGGGTCAATCCAAGCGAATTTGGAACGAACTCTACAAAGTCATTGATTCCTCAGACGTTGTACTCCACGTCTTGGACGCTCGCGATCCTAACGGCACTCGCTGTAGATCCGTCGAGCAGTACATGAAAAAGGAGTGCCCTCACAAGCATCTGGTATTCGTACTCAACAAGTGCGATTTAGTGCCCACTTGGGTATCGGTAAGTACAAAAAAACAACTTTCTCCATCGTTAAGTCAGGATTCACCCGGTCTCTCGGGGCCACTTTCCAATGGGTCGGGTCTGTTACAACTTTGGAAGATCGAGTCGGCTGAATTCCAGGCACCGTTTTGGTGTCTTTCGGCTTGGCATGGCTTCTTAGAGTTGGTTTTGGGCTCTTCTCGTGTCCTTAACCTTAGTAGAATCCACACATTCTCAACTTTTTTGAACTTTTTACTAACTTTTTAGGCTGCATGGGTCAAAACCCTTTCTAAGGAAGTGCCAACTTTGGCTTTTCACTCTTCCATCACTAACCCCTTCGGTAAGGGATCCCTCATTCACATTCTTCGCCAGTTTAGTGCCCTTCATAAGGATCGCAAACAAATTAGTGTGGGATTGATAGGGTACCCCAATGCCGGCAAATCGTCCATCATCAATACTTTGAGGGCAAAGAAGGTGTGCAATGTTGCTCCTATTCCTGGTGAAACCAAGGTTTGGCAGTACATTACTCTTATGAAGCGCATTTTCTTGATTGACTGCCCCGGCATTGTACCTCCCTCCAGCAAAGACACAGAGGCTGATATCTTGTTTAGAGGTGTTGTTCGTGTAGAGCATGTTTCTAACCCCGAGCAGTTTATTCCTGTGCTCCTTGAGCGAGTAGAGACTCGCCACTTGGAGCGCACTTATGAGCTTCGCGGCTGGAAGAATGCCACTGAGTTCTTGGAGATGTTGGCCCGCAAGCATGGCCGCTTGTTGAAAGGTGGTGAACCTGATGAGACTAGTGTTGCCAAACTTGTCATCAATGATTTTAATAGAGGTCGTATCCCTTGGTTTGTTCCTCCTCCCAGAGACGACGAAGAGAATGCCGAAGGCGTCGCAGAAGGCGCATCTGAAGCACCTGAGCCCGCTCAAAACGGAGAGGATGAGTTCAAAGGATTTGACTAATTAATTAATTTATTAGCATTGTTTATTTTTCTGTTTCAAAGATCAGGCGATCTGGTGGTAACTCGTCTGCAGTGATAAACATGCGCGCATGATATTTTGATCGCTCAGATTCCTTACCCCAGTTTGTTTGGTTTTATAACTTTTATGGTTAATATCGTTCATGGCTGCCCGCCCCTCTCCGCCAAAAACCATGGGCATCTACCCTGCATCTCGCACGGCTCATGGCGCCTTCGATTCGATCGATCGAACGATCTTCAGAGCGCCTCCAAGCAGCCCATCAAGCTCACGAAAAAGAACTTTACGTCGTACTTTGCTCACAGTTCTCCTTTCTGAGCGTTTCTTCATGGATTGTCGTGCCTAATCAATTTGGGGTCACGCCATCGATCTACCTTGATTGGGTTAGAGTTTCGAGAGTCCTAAAATAGCCTTTTTGCGGGTTGTTGCATATCACATGTGAACTGGTGAGGTACGTCTGAGATGAATGAATCTGAGCAATTCTAGTGGAGTTGAGGTCTCTTCAGATCTACAAATCTCGTCTCGTAATGGCCAGAATGTCTCTCATTTTGCAAAGAGCTTACTCCAGTGATCTGCAGAAACGCCTTTACTGAGCTCGCCTTCCCAACCAAGTAAAAGTGGATGCAGGGTACCCCGCAAAAGGAACCGCTGGAAGATCACAAGCCCGCCTGACCATCGTTGAGGACTCGCACGCACATGCATTGGGAGTAACGCCGGAAGCTTAATCCCGTTTCGCAACGCGTGAAACCTCATCGCTGAGATAGCAAATGAGAGATACGAGAGCTGTGAAACGAAAGAAGGATATTAGATATTATGGTATACTTTCTACTTTAAAATTAAAGAGCAGCCTCGAGACCGTGGAGGAGGTTCTCGAGAGGAGTGAGGAGACCATTGAGGGTACCAGCCAAGCAGGGGACATCGAGGATACCGAGAAGACCCTCAAGATCGCCAACGAGCTTGTTGACAAGGTCGACCTCACCAGTGAGGTTAGTGAGGCCAGTAAGAAGAGTGTCAACAGCGTCGTCGATGGGTGCGACAAGCTTCTGGAAGTCGATAATTTCGCACTTGTCGCGACGAGCAAAAGCGACAGTGTCGCGGCGAGCAAGAGACTGGTCGAGGGGAGCAGCGAGAGCAGCGCTAGCGGTGAGAAGAGTTGCGAAGGAAACCATTTGTTGTGTGTTGTTGCTCCGCCCATCGATCTGTTCTTATACCTGAGAGGACCTGCACGGCACTACATTGATCTGCAAGTCCTTTTCGTAAGCAAGTGCACATATGCACGTCGCCTGCGAGACCGCTCTGAGAACGCGGTCCTCGGTCCGGAGGGAGAAAGCAGCCAAAACCATCATGGGCAGTGTCAAGTATATTCCGAGCTTTTTACGAGGCCATTCACCATCTCAACATGTTGAGGGTCTACATTACCCGTTTAGGTCATGCATACATAATGCATGATGTGCGTCAATGCATGCACATGCAAAGCGTAAAGATAGCCTTCGGGCTCGGTTAATCCTGGATTTTCGCCTGTCTTTTATTTGATTGTTTGTTTATGTTGAGTTTCTAGTTTGTAATCTTTTTTTTCCGAGTTCCCGCCGCCTCGAAAGCCTTTTTCCAACTTTTGGGGTTCGTCTCAAAAGCACATTTGAAACGAGCTAAAAAAGTGGTGAGTGCAAGTTCATACCTAAACAAACCTATGTTTGTGGGATACAATTAGAAATATCACGAGCATTCCTACTTGGAGGTCTTATCAACAAAGTAAACAGCAACAACAATCAAAATGCTCTCGAGAATGGATCATCCATTGTATTACATGCATATGATCCCCTGCATAGATAAGGCAGATAACGGTTGAGGCTACGCATAACTGTGTCAAAAAAACTAGTGGGGGTACATATATGGATGACAGTAATTTCTGATCGCTTTTTTTCAAAACAAATCCCGACCAATTCATGTCAAACTCACATCTTGCTCCAGGTTTTCACCTTGCATATCCCCAATGATCGGCAATGTTCTCGAATGCCGACGCCTGTGTCGATCTGTGGCTTCTTGCAGATCAACGCCGTGTGACGATGCACGCTGCATATGCATCTAGCGTATATAAACGTGTACCATCCCACCGACTAATCACCAAGACACAAACAAATGGTTTCTCTCTCTACTGTCTCTACTGCTCTCCTCCTCACTTCCGCTGCTACTGCTTCCACTGTTGACCTTCAGCAGCGTGATGGCTCCACTGAGGTTGCCTGTATCGACTTGGGCAAAGCTCTTAGCTCTGTTGACCAGCTCGTTGTTGACCTTCTTGGTGGCCTTGGTACCCTTTTGGAGAACGATGCCGCCCTCATTAACCACATCGTCTCTGATCTTGAGAAGGCTGCTGGTGCCATTGACGTTGGCTGCCTCCTCTCAGACGTTGGCGAGCTCGGTGGTGAGCTTGTTAACGCTCTTGTCTCCCTCCTCACCAAGATTCTCGGTGCCCTCTAGATATTCTAGCCCTATAATACCTATAATTGATAATCCTTTCTTTTACATATTTTGATTCCTTGAAACAGGTGGTGGCTAGTATTAGTAGTACTACAAAACCACATCAAACTATATGTCCAGTGTGCCCTTGTGGTTTCACGGCACTATATTCCGGGCTTGTTTGCGAAGTAAGGGTTTCGTGCCGTCTGCCAAGGTTGCAGCGCACGGCGCAAATGACTACCGAATGATTCAGTTCTGTAGATCACCATGGATAGATCTGCATACGGGTCTGCATGCATAATGCACCCCAACTATTATCTATCAACCAATCAGAGTACTCTGCATTGATGACTCGTTTATATGCATGAACCTGCATAAGCATACATATATGCAGGTCCACCCGGAGCACTGCATTTCATGCATAAAGTTGCTGAATTGCTCCTTTTCAGCGGTTCAGATAGATTTCCACCTCTAGTACTTAGCCTGTAGTTCCTGATATATTAAATAAATCCTCTTGCTACTCTTGATTATCAGTTTCAGCGCGTCAAGGGCCGGAATGTGGACGATCACTTTTATGCCGCCGCAAGAATGATAAGGCCGCACCTTGAGCTACTTCTTTCAGTTACACCTTTTTTCTAATTTTATAGAAAGCTCGTGCGGTTTTTCAACCCTTTAAGCATCCTTATAGGGGCCAACGCTACATCACGAATAGCCCCCAACATAATTTTATGGTGCTTGTGTTATTCGGTGTCTTAATCTAAATAGTCTGGTATATTTCTAGCCAAATCAGTACATGGTAAGTTTGTTTCTACCGCTGGCGTGCACTTCTGGTCAAAACAAATGTTCCACTTTTTACGCATGTGACAGTCCGCTAGCACCGGCACTGTGACTCCGAACTCAACACTTCAAACAATTTCCAGTAACACTACTAAATGCTTATAGGGGTTTTATCATGTAGCACTACAGAGTGACACAATTTGCCCAGCATCGACTGGAATTCCGACGGCATGCATATATTCACTTCTGCACACCGTCTTCGAGACTTTTAACACCTTTTAGTATAGCAAACCTTTTTTAATGTATATGTGTTATAACGCTGCTTCTATCAGCCGAGGTTTTACGTCGAAGTAAACAAAGATGCAACGTTCACGCTAAATCCAAGAGTTGCGCACGCAGATCATTACCCGAACCTGCCTGTAAATCCACATGAAAGTTCTAAAATTAATCTACATAGATCGACTGTCCCCGCACTCAATCAGCAATCAATTGGGATACTGGGGCGATCGAGCGCAAAATGACGTCATTACCCCATAAGGTAGCCTCATGGGCGTCACTCTGTTGGGTTAACGCCGGCAAAAGAGGAGATAAACTCTGCTCAGATAGAATGTAATAGTGTTAATGATGATATTTGGGCTACTTGTCGCTTCAGTAGGACCTCTTTTCTCTGTGCGTTATGTATGCAACTCAAGCGCAGAAAATTTCTCGGTGATGAGCACACCATTGATTCCAGAAAATGGCTTAGGTGTTTCTGATTACAATTTGATATAGTTGGTGTTATGGACCACACGAAACGCCGAGAGAACGCTCTTCCGTGTAGTCGAGCACGGCAGTGTCCCAGTTCAACTATATAGGTGCTGCAATCTCGCTTAGATGAGGCCCATATGAGTATATGAGAGATTTCAATTAAATAGAGCAAGTGCTATGGCATGAAGGCTGCTCTCATAGTGCTGCCGAGATCGGCCGGGTTGATCGTCCATGCTAGATCTCGTTTCCCGAATAGTACCATAAATCACTCAGTGGAACCGAGCGTCTCTGAGTAGTATAACTAGCCCTACTTCTTATAAAATCTGCATTAACTACTAACGGTCGTCGCTGAGCAATTCATTTTTAGCATGCAGGTTAGAGTGCCCTTTTATCGAAGGAAAGCAGTCGGGAAAGAGGAGAGGGCGAACCAGAAAGCATCTAGAATATTTTTTCATAAATCGCTATAAATTTGTTTCATGATATACCGGCCACGCATAGTAATGCACAAGAATTGCCTATCACTGCAGCTTATCTCGCATTATGGGCCCTGGCGTAGTCTCACATGACCAAGACGGGCCCGTAAAGGCCGAGAGTGTAGATCAGTTGCCACAGCCATTCCCGACTGTATTCACGTTTAGGAGGGTGCTATTAGGGATTTTTCTATTCAATATACATGTATAAACCAAAATGAGTAAAAATTCATACCATTACCCCTATTTAAGCGCACGCAGCGACACAGTCTTTTTGCGTGTGGGGTGAGCGTTTAGCGATATCGGCTAGCTGTACCTCTCTAATTATATTTCTTAGTCTATTTGCATTGATAGTGACTATTATTTCAAGATACTTTTGTCCTCTCTCTCGGCTAATTGCTTATCATTCCCATGTTCTTGATCCAGCCAGTGGTAACAGCATTAAGGTCGCCCAGCAGCGGAATTTCTCGGGAAAATCTCAGCCAAGCATTTGCATGACCTGAACCGCCCAGAGTAGTATCGATCCACGACTTTAAACGTCGGCTATGTATATCACTCTTGGCACGGCACGACCGTTATTCCGAGCTTCGACCCTCAAGGTAGCCTCACCATAAGAAAGTGAAGCCATAGAGCGTGGTTTCAAATGTATTACTTATTCCAATTCTTGAACATAAACACACACATTTAACTCTCAACTGTCTTCGAGTGACAACTATGTAGATATAGCTTGGCGACTTCTGACAGCTGAACGAGGCGATCGACCACGCCATTAGCCGAATGCGAGTATCTTTTTAAAACTCTCTTCCACTTATATATTTAACTATTATTCGACGACATCTGGGCTCTACGGGCTTCTGTGTCATCTTTGCTTCACTGGCATCGAGAATACTCCCAAGATCTTGGCTCTGCGACCATCAGATCAATGGCCCAGACTAGTGCTCTTACACACTGAATATTATTGACGAAAAAACGCTGCTGCATCCGAATGCTTTTGTGGTTTTTCACTACAACGCAGTGACGATAGTTTCCTCGAGCTTTGGATGCCAAGGCACGGCACTGGTGTTGACCTCGCCTCCGGGTTGAGCGGTGAATTCTTAATCCGCAGAGCAGTGATCCATATGCCACGTGCTTCTATTGATGCCAATCTTTTCGCAATAGTGTGATGTTATGAGGTGCATATTCCTCTACGCTAACTAACTTTACAAAACAGAGATTTGCCTTTACTACAGATAAGAGCCCAAGTTTGAACTTTCAAAGTCATGCAAAGATCAATAAGAACTACATGCACCTTCACTGAAACCCTCCTTTTAGCCGTTTATGCTGTCTCGGACCTCAATCACTGTCTTAAGCTGTTCGTGAACACGTGACTCAGCGCTCGCACTTTGCAAGCTCACTGCAAGCTTACTGATATCTGCATAACGTCATAGGCTTTGCTCCCATCACTTCCAAGGCTTTTGAAAGCCATATAGGCATCGATTCCTAGTAAAGCCTTACAACTCCAGTGCTATGGACGCCGTAGACGACACCTCGAAACTATTGGCAGGTAATGTCACGAACACCTACGAGGATAGTCCTAGTCTTTTAACAGTAATTATCGATACCCATGCAAGCGGGTGGGCCTCTATTCCTGGTGTCGACGTTAGAAAAGCTATTTCTTCTGTTCTTGTTTTTATTAATGCACATTTAGCACTCCGAGCGGCAAACAAAGTGGCTGTGCTTTCGTATAATGGATCTGGCGCCTCTTTCCTCTATCCCATCGAGCCTCGCGACCAAACACTCAGTTTGAAGGGCAAAATGTACGCACCTTTCCGGACAATTGACAGAACGGTGTACAATGCTATTGTGCAGCAGGTTGAGGCATGCGACTCTCAGGAAATACACCCAGTTAGCGGTGCTCTAAGTTTGTCAATGTGCTACACCGATCGGATCCTGCGTGAGAACCCGGGAATGAAAGCGCGTACCTGCATCGTTAGTGTTACTGAGGATATCGCAACACACTATATCGCCACAATGAACTGTATTTTTGCCGCACAGAAGCTTCAGACTCCAATTGATGTATGTGATCTTGTAGGTAACAAGTCCTTCCTGCAACAGGCCACTGATTTCACGGGAGGTATTTACATCAAAGTTGACCATGAAGGGCTTGTGCAGTACTTCATGAGTGCATTCAGTATTGATACAAACCTCCGTGAGTTCTTGAATCTACCAACAATGAACCAGGTCGACTTCAGTGCGGTTTGTTTCAACTCGAACGAAGTCATTGACATCGGGTACGTGTGCAGTGTCTGTTTGTGTACAATGAAGCATCCGATGGCAGAATGTCCGTTGTGTGGAACACCCACTGAGGTTAGTGCAGCATAAGTGGTTTGTTTGGGCGCTAAAACTACGTACGCCGACACGGAGGAGCGTGGTGTCAGTGCCATGTCCATAGCTTCGTTACTGTTGGCCTGCTATTGCCCAATTGCCGCTTAAATATTTATTTCGATCTATTTAAAGCCTAAGTTGCTACTGTCTCACGCAACCAGTAGCTCTATCACCACATTTCTCGGCATCTTCGGTTAACGACGGTCGCCAAGAGAACTGTAAAAGGCTGGATCCCGTTGCGGTACCGATCACACCAGCAGGGCATTGGTTCGCTTGGTGGCCCAGTATTGACAACGCACTCAATTTAATTTCTGTCTTTTAGCTAGTATAGGTCCCTCTGCATTCAAACGCACCCACTATGCATATATATGCACCTCGGCCAAACCCCCTGCTCCAGCCGCAACCTATCTGGTCACAACTTGGGTCAATTATTCCCGTATTTCGCTATGAGAAAACTTAATTCCGAAAGCACCTTGCAATTTCTATCCGTATATGCTTATTAGTTCTCTATCATATATAGACCGCTCCTAGTCCGCTAATTACTCATGTTCAAGATCACTCGAGTCTGGAGCTCCAAGCCGCAGTTCACGGCGAGGGCGTTGTCGCAGCTCACCGCTGAGCACTACAACATCGAGCGCAAGCCATTTGCCAAGATCTCCTCGGAGGATATTGATTTCTTCGCGTCCGTTCTCCCGAAATCGGGCCTCATCACCGACAAGGACGATCTCGAGCTGTGCAATGCCGACTGGATGCACAAGTACCGGGGCCAGAGCACCCTAATGCTCAAGCCCACCACAACTCAGCAGGTCTCGCAGATCCTCAAGCACTGCAATGACCGCAATCTCGCAGTCGTACCCCAGGGCGGCAACACCGGCCTTGTTGGCGGTTCAGTACCCGTATTCGACGAGATCATCTTGTCTCTTGGCGGAATGAACAAGATCCGCTCTTTCCAGGATAATAGCGGTATCATTGAGCTCGATGCCGGCTGCATCTTGCAGAACGTGGACGAGTACCTCAGAGAGCGGGGTTTCATCTTCCCTCTCGACTTGGGCGCCAAGGGGTCTTGTCAGGTGGGCGGAAACGCCAGCACAAATGCTGGTGGTCTACGTCTGCTCCGTTACGGCTCCCTTCATGGCACTATTTTGGGTGTTGAAGCCGTCATGGCTAACGGAGAGATATTCGATGGCCTCAGTACGCTGCGCAAAGACAACGCCGGCTACGATCTCAAGCAGTTGTTCATTGGCTCTGAGGGCACCCTTGGCGTGATCACCGGTCTTAGCGTTATCTGTCCTCCTAAGCCCAACTCTGTTAACGTCGCCTGGCTCGGCGTCGATAGCTTCGAAACCGTGCAAAAGGTGTTTGTCAAGGCCCGCGCCGCGCTCGGAGAAATCCTCAGCAGCTACGAGTGTATGGATAAAGCCTCTTTGGATGTCGCTTCAAGGTATATTAGCGGCACCCCTGCCCCCCTCGAGGAAGTGCACCCTTATAGCATCTTGATTGAAACTAGCGGATCCAACCGCGAGCATGACGAGGAGAAGCTCAACGCTTTCTTGGAATCTATTATGGAAGAAGCTCTTGTCGCCGATGGTGTCATGGCCCAAGATGAGACACAGATCCAGAACCTCTGGGCATGGCGTGAGTTCATCCCCGAGGCCTCTACAAAGGCCGGAGGTGTCTACAAGTACGATGTTTCTTTGCCTCTCCCTGTGATGTTTGATCTTGTTTCTGCCACTCGTGAGCAAATGAAGGCTCATGGTATCTTTGGTGACTCTGATGAGTTCCCCGTCAGCGAGGTCATCGGTTACGGCCACATTGGCGACTCAAACTTGCATTTGAATGTTTGTGTGCGCAGCTACGACGAGCGTGTCGAGAAGGCACTCGAGCCATTTGTTTTCGAGTTCGTCCAGAAGCACCAGGGCTCTGTTTCCGCGGAGCATGGTGTTGGTATCCAGAAGGCCCATGCCTTGCACTACTCGCGGTCGCCTTTCGCCATCAAAATGATGAAGGACTTGAAGAATCACTACGATCCCAATGGAATCTTGAATCCCTACAAGTATGTACAGGAGTAAGTGCGAAAAGACACCCCGCGCGACTGTTCCTTCAGTCGTGTGCTTGTGCAGCATTAAATTTCTGATCTCGCCCGGCCGAAATCAAAATGCATATTAAAACAGTCATTAAACTATGTATGTCAACTAGCAATTAGATTATTGTTGAGATGATGTGGATGGAGAGCTCTCTGGTCTCTCATTTGGCACTTCTACGGACTCGCGTCAATTCAGTGTGTACAAAAGGCAGGAGTGACCCGAAGCACGTCCTCGCAACTTTATCCGCTCTTGAAACTTTTGGAGTCTCAAACTCCTCTCACTACCCCTCGCAAGATAAATAAGTTACAGTCTATTAATGCTATGAAGTCCATGTGTGCGATCTGTGGACAGACTGAAGAGGCAACCTACTGAAGTAGAGAAGCCCGCTTTCTCACGCTTTCAGATACTTTCAAATCATCAAAGTAGTCACCGAACTTGCCACATACTGATGTGAATGCATCCTCGAGGGCCTGTTCAAGCGATGAGATGTTCACACCAAGCTCCTTTTTGACTAAGGAAATCACGTTGAACAGTGCATCATAGCGATCCAGCACTTTGCTAATGTCCACCTGTACGTATCCCATTGTGTCTTCCTCGTAACTGTGTACGATAAGCTGCGAGATAGCAGTGATGGCATGCTCGAGCACATCGGCATCGGGAAGCACTTCATGAACTTTACGCAGAGAAGTGGGGCTCAGCGCGACGCCGTATTTGGATGCAAGGACGCGGTCTGTAAACTTTTCGTACCGATCGAGCAACCGGTCAATCAGGGGGCCCCAGATCTCGAAACCCTCGGCCTGGTTCTGAAGCCGGGCTACAAACTGGTCCAACGCGGAGTTCTGGTTAAACAAGACCTGTTTGTCACTAACCGTGATTTTGCGTTTATTAAGTTTTTGAGGCTTTGTACTCTTTTTCTCAGGTTCAGGTGCCACAGGCTTCGCGACCAACTCCTTGAGGTCGGCAGTAGCGCCGGAGATGTATGAGTCGAAGGCATCATATATTTGGGTCCAAAGCGGCTTCTCGCTGCTCTCGGTATAAATAGATACGCGGCGGTCTTTGTATGAGCCCGAAATGACGGCCAGCTCTAGCCATGCCTCGAGGCGTGTAAGGGTGTAGCGCTCATGGGTTATGCCAGAAAGCAGAGTGGCATTAGGGGTGGGAGAGCCTTCAGAAACGGTCTTTTTGTCATGTACAGGTCCTCTCTGAACATACGCCGCGAATGCACGGTTGGATAGTTGCCATAATAGAACCAAAAAGGACCATTTAAGTGGGTACACAAACAGAGCACCCCAGAAGGAAACACGAGCGGTTGAGGCCACGACATAACCACGCAGAGGGACTGCATAGAAGGGTAGCAAGAAAATTGACCGCAAAAGGATGTAAATGAGAGGGAAAGCCAGCAGCGGGGAGCAAATATGAAGCGAATGCAGCAAAAAGGGTTTTACATCACTGCTAAACAACGCCTCACGGGGGCTCACAAGGGTCTTTGATACCACGAAAAGTGCCTTGTCTGTGACAGCAATATACGTGGCATATGCAACCGCTAAGCAGAATCCCAGTGCAAGGTTATAGACCTTGTTTTCATTGAGATACACTAGCGAGTGACTTATGACGCCATCCCTGAAAGCCTTGGAGAGGCCCTTTGCTTGCACAGGGATCCCAGCAACAAGCTCAACACTATATAGATCGCCCTTGGGGCACGCAACAAGCACAAAGTAGATGAAAGCGGACAGAGCGTAGACGGCGGTTGAAGCGGCGAAACGCGGGCTCCAAAGGCGATTGCGCAGCTCAGAAGCAGGTGTCGGTCCCGAAATGGGCGTTGTGTGAGCAGCGATCTTTCTTGCTCGGGCTGCAAGGGCCAAAGCAGTGAAAACCGCCAGCGAGAGGCGAAATGAGAAAACAGCAAAAATTACAGAGAGAACGAGGAAAACGCGATGCAGCACAAAGAACCGTAGCCGCGTTACTTTGTTCAATAGCAAAGTATACGGAGTTGCTTGTTTTTTGGTGGATTTTGGTTGCAGAATCAGCCGCATGAAGTTTGTGTAGGGACGACTGTGTAGTGTTTGTAGACTGAGAGGTTGCCTAGGAGAAGTTGAGCAAAAGCCTTGACGAGTGCTAAGTAATAAGTAATACCCCAATATCGGTGACTGGGACCATAGGCTTACGGTAAGCAATTGAGCTGCGACGAGTATAGGGTATAGGGTAGAGGCCATGGGGATCTATCCAGTTGAGGGTGTATTGAGTTCCGATAGTCAAATCACAGTTGATTTTCATCTTAGTCTAATTAGCTCTTAGGTGCAACGTATCTGAGACTTTTTAAGGGTTTTCTCCGTGAATTGAAGATGTCATGAGAACTGCAATTCAGTGACACAGAACTGCAGTCTTTGAAAGCCTAGTTTTTAGTAGTTCAGATTTGCGATTGGAATCTCGGTGAAGCCCGTGTCATTCGTCTACCTGTCGTATCGGGTCTGTCCAATGTATACGGAAAACTACTGATTTATCTTTGGCAGTTAAATAAGGACCATAAACATAGGCTCGAAAAAAAAGTGGGGGAAGTACGAGTGCGATATCAACTTCTTATAGTCATGATTTAATTAATTCCTACGGCTGGGTTTAGTTACTTATAGCGTTGACGGAGTAGGTCTGCGTCGTGTCTGGATGCAGGGGAGACGTTTTGGATAGGTATTCTGGAGGTTAGCGACTCCGTTAGTATTGCGGATCTATGTCTGTGAGTATAGTTGTGCTCCATGCGTGCTGTTCAATGCATAACTACGCAGTTACGCTATTTCGTGAGGTTGAACAGTGTTGGCGATCTTGGAACCTAAAGGAACATAAATGATTCAAGATCTAGGGAGCAATGATAGCCGTCTTAATTCTGAAGTTCGCGCGTCAGAGGAGTGAAACGAGAACTTAGGTGGATGTGCCAACCCCTATTAGAGGGGATTTCGGCATAACGGAGGTATTTGGTATGCATATGCAACCCAACTGCAACCCAATCAACTTGCTGGTACAAAAACCTTGTTTCAATCGATTCTCCGGGGGCAACTCTTGCGGGTTCAACCTCAGGTTTCCCTTTGGAAGAACATGGCCTAGTTAGTGGCCAAATAGGCGATGCATTGAGGGTGTCAGCGGGTGAGGCGAGCTGTCCAAACAGAGACTGCACTCGAGGCACTCGTGGGATATAGATTCTCGTGCGGCAGCGCACTCTCGGCGCGGTTCCATTACGACCGCGTTAAATTCCTATCAATACAATCAGATAGAAGCAGCTGAGAGGCGAGAAGCGAACTACCGTATTGGCCCTGAGAGCGCTCTGCCTCGGGATCTGCCTTGCGCGAGAACTATGGAGCACAGCATATCACGCTATCACCAAATGGTACGTGAGGAACTAATGTGTACGCATCACCCGTTGGTGCGTACTACTAGCTGAGCTCCAGTCGCTGTGCCTGGCTAACGGGGACGCCTAGGGGGTCTTCTCCTAGTTGCGTCGCTGCTGTGGCTACAAATCCGCGCTCCTTTGTAGTGTCCTGTTTCACCGCAGTCGGTACACTTAGCGGTGCTGCGAGGACGTTTAGGTGGCGGGGCTCTGTCTTCAGGCTCCAAGCGACGCTTGAACTCGTCATGATCATCGTGAGATTCCGACTTGACTTCGCCCGATAGGCGATGAGCCGGAGATCTCGAGCCAGCAGGGCCGCCGCGGCGATCGCCCTGATTTTTTATGTACTGCAGCCAATTTGCGTGATTGAACTCGGGCATTCCGAGGGTAAACGGCGCGAAGCTTCGAAGAAACTGCCGCCAATCATCAGTGCCTTTCCATTTCGCGTGCACACTCATCAATTCGATGAGCTGCCACTCATTGAGAGAAATCCCTTCGAGTACTGAAGCTAGTTTGGCACCCCGCGCCATGTAACTATTTTCAGTGATGCCAATGCGGCGATTGAGTGCCATCTCGAGCCAGTTATCCATCTGATTAATGTAGTGGTCATGGAGCTGGGTCACAGTGGTGGTCAAAACCTGAATGACGGCATCTAAATTAAAGTACCCGCCTCTCTCAAGCTGATGGCCGAGAATTGTGCTGAGGCGGCGGTTCTGGCCAACACTCTTCACAGATTGGAGGATCTGGTCCACGAGGTGCATGCGGCCGGCCTGCGGGAACGACTGGACGCTATTGCCATAGAAACGCTTGAGACGAGAGAACGAGGCGTTCCATGCTGCGAGCCATGGTTTGGCGGATTCGCTGGTGGACCACTCCTCTGTGGGCGCGTTGGCGTTAAGAACTTGAACAAGATTTTCGATATCAGTGCGTTTACGTGCATCGGCAGGGATACCGGGTTTGCGTTCTGTGGAGGTAGCTCCGTTGTGGATGCTGGGGGAAATATCAGGTCTCTCAGGGAGCTCGCTGCCAGAGCCAACTCTCATCGAAAGATCATCGGTGTGGGCGAGCGTGGAAGGCGCGTTCTGAGCAGGGGTCTGGGTAGGGATCTGGGCAGTGGTCTCAGGCTCGGGGGTTGGAGCCTGTACGGATGATGCTTCAGCCTGCCCCGCAGAAGCCACAGGCACTGGCGCGCTGCTTGGAGTCTCTGAAAAAACATTTGTTTGGGGCGCATCTGCAGATTCAGAAGAGTGCGCCGGGGTCTGCGCTACTGGAACAGGTGCCACCTCTGGTTCACTAGGTACGGGAGCGGAACTCGCAGAAGGCGGAACACTTGGCTGGGAGCTCGGCGCATCAGGCGCGACGGCCACAGCGGCGGGTGCTTGTCCGGGCGCGGGAACGGGTGCAGGTGCCGGTGCAGCGGCGGGCACAGCGGCCTGCAGAGCCTGGCGAAAAACGGAAGTCAATTCGTGCATCGATTCCTGCATGTACGACCGCATCTGCGCCTTGAATTCGTCGTCCAACAGGCTCACGGAGGGCTGGACAGGGGGCTGTGGCACAACCTGGAGAGCGGTCGCGGGAGCTAGCTGAGGGCTCTGCACCGCGTTTGTGCTTGCATGAAGCTCTGAACCAGATATCTGAGGTTCTGGGCCTTCAATCTTGACCATGTGGTGACCGTTTTCTTGGGGTTGGGTCATGAGATCAAGTAATTGGTAAGCGAGAGAGAAAAAGTTGTGAGCCCGTCGCGAGCTAGAGCGCGGTGCTAGATTTTTGGCGGGGAGGCACTCATTGCCTATGAATTAGAATATATGGGGCCACTTCGGTCCTTTTGCACGCGTTCATGCTTGATCAATTGCGTCAAACTCTCGTCATGCATCAGGCGCATACACGTGCATGTCACATGTAATGTCGAGAAATAGTAGACTAGCTAAAGATTAAGAAAAAGGAAGGGAAGCTACATGAGAGTAATTTAGCAGCTGCTGCACTGGTATTCACAAGGAGACCCGCAAGAGCAGCAGTTGGAGCCGCAGATGTTTCCACCGCACTGGTAGCAGACGTTGTAGCTCTTCATCTTCATAGCCCAAAGGTACTTGAGCTTGGCCAACAACAAGAAGCCACGCTTGTGGACGTCAACATCATCCTCAACGAGGTCACGGGTAGCAATGGAACTACCCTGCTCCTCAGCAAGGTTAAGAGCCAGGTTGAGATGGTTCTCGTCAATAGGAGAGGCAACGGCAGCAGCGATGGAGAGGACAGAGAGAACAGAGGTAAACTTCATTGATGATTTCGTCCATCTGGGTACCCCTTATATACCTTTTGTGATGTTTTAGCTCGGCAATTGATTCTCGTCTCTAAAACAGTTCATGGGTCTTGTGATCCACATACATATGCACAGAGCCATAAGCTTGAACAAAGTAATATCTATCGTTAAGCATCATATGTACGTGAATAAAAATTTTGTGCAATATTGCTTAACGCACACATAGCCAGATAGCTCTTTAAAAAAGCTCTAAGTTACAGGCCTGTGTCCATCACCCTGTATCTTGTTGGATTAAGCTAGCCTGAATTTACCAGGTTTACTCGTGGGGTATTAATATGATTTTTGTAGCTCGCGAGCAATTGTATTTGTGCTTTCCGTAAAGATCTAAACAAGTAACCACATGCACAAGCACGCAGATACTCGTGCATGCATACGCACTCTGCGTGCCAACCTCAGACGCACGTCACGTAGTAAATTAATTTGCACTGAGAATGACCTGCTGAAAGGCTTACTCTTAAATTACTCGGGTAATTAAGCGATGCGTAGAATTCCGGAGAATTATTCTTGGCACTGGAAAGCGAATTTGGCTTAAATCGAAATAAGGTTTGAAACGATATGCAAGCTGATCTGGAGGGTCCAAAAAAGCTCCATTAAATTAGATTGAGTTTGCTAATCCCTTAGTTTTGTACACGGAAGAACACCAAGTTTGGCCTCGCGGTAGATCTCTGCCTTTGTATATTTGGATGACATCGAGGTGTTTAGCGCTTTGCGACTACCTCTGATTGCTGGAATACCTGTCATCGATCTGCTTATCTAAATTTCAATGACGTTCTGATTCAACGATAACAAGGTGCTGATGGGGGCGCCGGCGCATCTGATATCTGCCTTTAGAAGCTGCGGTGTAATGCAGGTTTCGATACTACTCATAGATCCTGAATAAATAATGCTATAGTAACCTATTTTATAGACATTTTGCTCGAATGACGAGTCCTGTTGGCCGACACCTCTCTTCATAGCGCCACTTTATAACGTCGACGGTAATATTGTCTATAACTTGAATATAACGACGAACTCAACCGTTCTATACAGCCTAGCAAGTAAAAGCTTCATCATGTCATGCCTTGCGAGACGGTGCGAGTTGCTGCTCAAAGTTGGCCATCAAATATCTTCCACATGGGATTGGGATTTTCCCAATTGTACTCGGGATTGGCCATATTAGCCATGCTGTTAAGCTCATCCTCCAGAGTCCGCGCTGCATCGTACGGCATCAGCTCGAATTGCTCATGGTCGGGTGTGGGGTCCTCTTTGGTAGAGCTGGAGGAGCCAGCGGGACTGATTGGCAAAGAACCATCAGAGTCCAGAATACACGCGTCAATGACATCCGCACTTAGGCGAATAAGGGAGCATATTAGAGTAGATGTGCTAGAATCAATGAAGGGATAAGTCTCTGCCACGGTATCAGCAGCCTTGCGTAACATCCGGCTGTCAGCCTTGCAGTGAACACGAGAAGTAACTGCATTGATAGTTAGTGCGGATGTGACATTCAAGAGATCGATAAATAGAGTAGAGTGAGTGATGACCTCATCGTGTTTTTGGAAGCTAATACAAAGGCGCATACACTGGAGACAGGTCTTGCGAAGGGCGTAATTAGGAGACAAGAGGGAGGCAATACGAGCTTGCAGGTCACTCACACTCTTGCCGTTAGCTTCTTGAATAGCCGATACTTCAGCAGGGAACATAGCCGTGAGATGATCCTGAACACTAGCAGGAGTTAAAGCAACCATTCTCAAAATGTTGATTTTGATAGAGTAATAAGCGGTAAGAGTCAGAAATAGCAAGCACATAACTGCAACATCATTTTTGTAAAGATCCCTTAACTCTTTAACAATAACTGTGGGGTTTGAATCGGGAGAGCGCGTGGGGTGTACGGACTTCCACCAGCCATCGAGATCACGGAGTAAGGAGAGCGATTGGCGAACCAATTGCCTAACGGAGCGGGTCTCTGCTCCACCAGAGCACATTACATTCCAAAGGTTATCGTAAATATTGAACAAGTCAATAAAATTCTGCGACCCCCAGGAACCCACCGCCTCCTCAGGACGAGGGATAAAACTGCTAATCTCATCCGATTCCATGGCTGGAGCGCATCCCAGCCGCACTGATAAATTGCGATTAATAACGTATGATGCCCAGAATAGTGAAGACATCAGTGTACGTTCCTCTTTTTCGGTGTGTATATAACAGTTGCGGCGATTGAGACCCAAGTCTTTACAGATACCGATGGCCATACGACTGAGAAATACCTGGGAGTCGCAATGAATCCAGAGCTCTCTTCCCGAGATAAATAACAAGACGATAGCTCTAAGTCGGTCCAATGAGGGGGGTTTATGAGACTCGCGTATCACATGCCGAATGGCGTTTTGCAAAGCCCATGCCATTACCGCACCCTTGTCTGGCGTATCCGGGAGTATAGGGTTTCCCCATGTGATGCAAGTGCAAAGAGTAGCATAGTAAAGAGCTGGGTTCTCCGCCACAGTCATCTTCTCGAACGCACCAGGGATCATGAACGTTTGCAGTGACATGGACCAGAGATGGTGCTTCTCGACTGAGTTTACCGCACGGGCATGCTCGAGAAACTTTGGCAATTCCTTCGGAGGGGGTGAATCCGAAGAAAATACTGAGCCCAGGTCGACTCCCAGCTCCAGTAACTTTAGCCCAAGTTTATTGAGTGCCTCCTTGTAAGATCGATGCAAGCTGACAGGAACACGGTCTCCTAAAAGCTTGAGGTATCGGGGTGTCAGCAATTCGTTGGCCATATTGCTGCTATAAATAGGGTCCTCCATGGGGTTGAGTTTGATGCGTTTTGTGCCGAATTCCGGATCGTAATCCGCGTCAACGGATTCTGGCTCGTCGTCGCTACTAAGGACGATATTTTGCTCCTCAAAAATGCGCTCCACGAGGGATTCTATGTGGTCGACTTGCTCGGGCAACGGACGAACTTTCTTGGGCCGTTGGTAACGGCATGCTATTCCCAGGTTGGAGCACCCTCCACAGGGATTTTGCCCGTCGCATTTAACTTTACGTTTGCGGCATGCTCCGCAGGCGATAGCTGCTCTGAGGCCGTGTTTGGACATGGTTGAATGTTTTAAATAGGGTACCGGTAACCTTTGTGGTCTTGAAGTGTCAACGGTAAATACTAAGCGCCGTCGCCGGTAGACTGGGTATTAGTCTTGGCGGCACTATGGATTTAGTAAAACGATTGGAAACACAGGGCAATGCTGGGAGGCACATCCGGAGACCTGTGAAGTGTAGAAATGAATAAATTTTGATGGAATTTTGTTCTAATTGAGCTAGGAATGAATCAATTAACTATGCTGTTGCCTGATAGTAAACTGGGGTTCCGCGACTTTTCTAGGCACAAGGTTGAGACAATAGAGGTCGACTTTTTCCCGTGTTTCCGAGTGTTAAAGCCGAGTCGCAGTCCGATTGCCGCCTGTGTTTCTAACATAAATAAACGCCTTTTCCAGAAACGGCTCTTTCTATTTACTCAAATTACTAACAGTGCATAAACATGCCGGTAACTGCCCGACACCGTCGCCTTCACGATAAGGGGCCATGCCAAGGGTCTAAGCCAGTGATTAGTAGTAGCTCTCATACACGACCAATGCCAGTGCAACACAGTGCTTTTAACGAATACGAGACACAAACAGTAGGAAAATTCGCTATTCTTCCCCTGCGTACAAAATTTAGAGGCCCCGCGTACCCCACCGACGACTACGACATCGTAGACGAGGTCCTCGAGCTGTTTCGTGTCAACAGCTTCTTTCGCAACTTTGAAATCCAGGGCAACGCAGATCGCACACTGCTCTACGGAATCCTTTTCGTCAACGAGTGCATTGCCAAGCTGAGAGCCACAAGCCCCGGACTTAACGAGGCTAACAAGCAACTCAATATCCTTGCTAGTGACAACTTCTCGATCCCTGGCGAGCCTCAGTTCCCCCTCAACGCTATTTACAGCGTTCCTCAGCGCGGAGAGCAGGACTTTCTGCGTACATACTTGAGCCAGTTCCGCCAGGAGTTGGCATTGAGACTGCTTGGTTACGTATATGGTGAAGGCCAGGTGCCTAGCAAGTTCTGGCTTGCATTCAGCCGCAAACAATTCATGAACTTGGCGTTGAAATGAGCTGCGTTGTCTTGTCGCCAGCTTGTTGCAGCAGCCTGGTAGCTCTTCAGCAGCCTGTGCAGCAGCCGGATAGCTCTTTAGCCGCCCGCTAGCTTTGTAGAATCTAGCCGAGTGTGACGCTTCTTGTTTGGACACATCTAGCAATATGCGTTTCCGGTCATTGACGTAGCGAATGTATTTAAAAATTGTAGTTTTAGGGACTGCGCGTGCCTCAAGGGCCAATATGGTGCTGAACTTGGGCGCAGTAAGTGTACCTGCTGAGGCGCCGGTCTAGTCGACGTTCGTGTCAACGCTCTCAACATCAATCGCATTTAAACAATGAGTTTGTTTGTGTCACGATATCATGCATATAACAGATCGGACCACTATTTTCTGACCTTAATGGATTGGCCAGATACAGCTCCTAGATAGGTTTCTTAACATTACAATGAAAGGTATATATGCCAACTATGATCCATACTTGGTTGCTCTTGAAATTGCCAGATTATCTTCTAAAATGGTGTTTTTTTCCCTTCGCGTTTAGAATCATAGCTTGATCCGCCCACCAGTGCTAATTGCCAATATGACCATAACTTTGCTCTATAATAGTACATTGATGAAACAAATGCTAACCAAATCAACTAGTCCAACCATAGGATGGTTCCCACAATAGCCCCGTATCTTTACGAGTACCCTTGGCCCTCCCACCACATTCGACGTACCACACCCTCATGTACAGTTCCAGCCTCATGAGAGTAAAACGCCTCAGTGCAACTAATCCCTTCTTCAATTACTCACTTCCCCGCGGTCTTCCTGCTCTGCGGTTCTCTCGGTCGAAAACATCAAAGAGGGAGGAGGCCGACCGATGCTATACGGCTTTCCTCGATCGGATAGTAACCGGGGTAATCATCGAGAAGGGAATGAGTGATTTGCAGAAGGCATCCATAATAAAAACATACACGCCAGAGCTTTCAATTTGCCAGTTATACTTACTGCAACGACGGTTCGCAGAGCTCATTGCGTCTGGCGAGCTGCGAGTAGCCCTAGAACAGAACGAGTGGGACGGGAATTGCGCCTCCTTACTCGACGGGCTCAACGTAGTACAGAAGAATCCAGTACTCATGCAAAAACTGATGTATTTTCTCTTAGACTTTGGCAAGCTCTCAGACCAGGAAATGACCATGATTGATGATCGAGACTTGAAACGCATTGTGAGGGCTCAGCTAGACAGGTCCATGTGGTAAAAACTAGTCTAAAGAAATTAAAAATAAATAGGTAATGTGCCCTTCATTCACTGGAAGTCTTGGTCGCGGCCTCGCTGACATTTTCTACCGCGAGACATCCTCTCATAAATTCCTTACTAGTGACAACTATCTCATTGTAGATGATGTACTTTGGTGTCTGTCCACTCAAGAAGCTTGAAGGATGAATGACTACGGGCAGGTTTGTGGACAGAGTTGTATAGAACTCGCCATTATTGCTTAGCTTTGCGATATTAGTGACATACCCACTCAAAAATGCTTGCGAGATGGCTTCCCGATCAAAAATGCTTTGATCTGATTCTAAAAGAAACTTATCACAGAGACGCTTCAGTTGCTGAACCACCTTTTTGGCCCGTTTCATTGTTTTGGGCTGTACATAGTTCTGAAAGCACCATTGAGAGGGCATAGCACTTTTTTCCCATAGCTTGTACACGTAAAGAAGCGTAAAGTGATCTCCGCCTGGCTGAGCGAGAGCTTTATGAGCGTCTTTAGATTCTTGCTTCTTCTTTTTGGGCCGATAAAACACCATACCTAGTTCGCTCAGCATCGCGATAATTACAAGTGTGACATCAAGACATCCGCGCTTGTGTGCTTCAAGAATTGTTTTGGCCATGATGGGCTCTACGGGGAGCGCTATCATTTGACGTCCTACCCGAGTCAGTTTGCACTCACCGTTGATGGCACCCAATGCGTATAATACTTGTAGAGCCTGGATGAGCGCATCAGTGTCTGGCTTGTCTAGAAACTCAAATATAAGAACATTTTTGACGCCAAGAGACATAAGCAGCAGTGCTACGCTAGCAAGGTTGGTACGAAGTATTTCCGGAGTGGGGACCTTCGCCATGTCTGTGAATACAGTTTTGGGATAAAGACGGTAACACTTGCCAGGCTGAAGGCGTCCAGCACGACCGGTTCTTTGATTCGCAGAGGCCTGAGAGCACAGCTGTACAGTTAGAGAGTCCATGCCTGATCTGGGATTAAATGACTTTTGCTTCACAAATCCAGGGTCAATGACATACACAATTCCTTCAATGGTGAGGGATGTTTCAGCGATATTAGTGGCAATCACAACCTTTCTACCTTTCGGCGGCGCGGGTTCGAAAATTCGTTGCTGTTGCTGGGGAGGCATACTTGAGTACACGGGGCATGTAATGAGCTGATCGATGGATCCGCCCAAATTGCGCATTGCATCCTGGATACTGTCGGCCATTGTTTCAATTTCTTCCTGTCCAGGTAGGAATACGAGAATATCGCCAGGGTCTGATTGAGGATCCATATGAATCTGTAGAACTGTTAGCATAGCTGCCTGAATATAGTTCTCTTGCGACTCTTTCGTGTAGTATATATCCACAGGAAATAGTCTTCCCGGGACATTATACACTGGGGCTTGAAAAAAGCTTCTAAACTTGGTAGAATCCAAGGTGGCTGAGGAGATCACCACTTTCAAGTCCGGACGACGAGCGCACACTTGCTTTAATAGTGTCAGAATGATATCTGTATGTAGTGTGCGTTCATGTGCCTCATCAATCATAATTGCAGAATACGCAGAAAGAGCTCTATCGGCTATAAACTCCCGCATGAGGATACCATCCGTGAGAAACTTGATTTGAGTGGATGGTGACGATTTATCATCAAAACGAACACTATAGCCCACTCGACTACCCAGTCTAGAGTGTGTTTCATCTGCCACACGTGCTGCTACACTCATTGCTGCCAGTCGCCGGGGTTGGGTGCAGGCGACTTTGCCGTATTTGGCTAGTAGCTGCGGAATCTGGGTAGTCTTACCACTTCCGGTGGTTCCACATACTATAGAAATTTGGTTATTATCGAATAGCTCGAGGAGCTGTGATTTGTGAGCAGTAACGGGAAGCGTATTGTTGTAAAAGTCCGTAGGGTCTGCTTGACTTGAGTTCAGAGCGTTGGTTGAATCGGGGGGTTGGAGAGGTGTTTCATGCTGGAATTCGAGTTTATTTGAGTAAGGAAGTTCGGCTTCCATTTTGTGTGAGGTGCTAAGGGGACGCTAAAGGCAGAATATATGTGAAACCGAGTGTCGAGTGCTTGCTGAGCTGAGATGCCCAAGTGTATGAAAGGTTGTCGATTGCATTAGATTGGAGAGCTGTATATGTATTTTAAAGAAACAAGGGCAGAAGATGAGTAAATATATGCTGAAAATCGTAAAATTAGTGGTGAATTCCCCTAGTATCTCACTAACTTGGCCAGTTCAGCAGGAGCTTATCGATAGAGGAAGGGATTAGTAAAAATTTTCAGGGAAGCGCTGAATCGTCTATGTGGTTGTAGTGAATATGTATAGTTAATAAATATGTGCGTTTAAGAAGCTGGCTGTGCATGTACCTGGTGCCAGAGCCTTTGGGTGCCAGAGTCTTGGGTGCTAGAGCTTCTGAGTGACCAGATGTGGGAGACGCGTTCAAGTGGCCACGTCTGCTCGCGCCGGGCTGCGGATTTGCTGGCACTCCCAGCACTTCGCTGGTCCTTATCACCTCCAAAAACGCTCAAATTTACAATAAACATAACTACCCAAATTATATATTAACGGTTAGACTTGGCGACACGCTCCAACTCGTCCTTCTTCTTGATAGCGTAAGAGTTAGGGGAACCCTTGCCGGCGTTGATGAGCTCCTCGGCAAGACACTCAGCGATGGTCTTGACGTTGCGGAAGGAGGCCTCACGGGCACCGATGGTGATGAGGGCAATAGCCTGGTTGACACGACGGAGGGGAGAGACATCGACGGCCTGGCGACGAACGGTACCGCTGGAACCGACACGGGTGGTGTCTTCACGGGGGCCACCGTTGACAATGGCGTCAACGACAACCTGCAAGGGGTTCTGGTCGGTGAGCAAGTGGATGATCTCGAGAGCGTGCTCGACAATGCGGACGGCTTTGATCTTCTTACCGTTGTTACGGCCGTTCATCATCAAGCTGTTGGTCAAACGCTCAATGACGGGGCACTGGGCCTTGCGGAAACGCTTGGTGGCGTAGCGGCCAGCGGTGTGGGGGAGGTAAGTAGGAGTGCGGATTTGGATGTAATCGGCGAGGGAGATGTCGGAGATCTCGAGGTCCTGGAAAGACCACTTGCCAAAGAGCTTGATCTCGCCGGCCTCAGTGAGTTCCTTGGGAAGGGCGGTGAATGCGACACGCTGCTCGACTTCAGTCATGATGGGTATGAGAATGGTCAGTGAGTGGTGTTTGTGATGAATGGGTAAAGCCCTAAAATTTTCATGACCATATTATGTAATGACTAATCGCAGCCCTAACCAGGTTCATAGAAATATAGAAAATAATTAGGCGACTATATGGGGCTAAAAGTTGCAACATTAGGAATTGATTATGTCCTGAATCCTTGAATATGTGGTGGTTTACCTGTATGGCACACTCATTGTCGAAACTTTGTTTGCCCCGGGACGGCAACCACAGGCCGCTGATTTCAAAGTCTTTATAGGTAGATGTTTGAGTATCTAGTTATTCAGAGCTTATTTTACAACTTGACCAGTCAATCAGCGCTCCATACTGCTTCACCCGTTCGAGCGCTCAGTCCGCAGAGGCTAACGAAGCGCAGTGTATATATTGCGCGACTAATAGAGACCTGGTGCAGGAATATCAAGCTTTACAGGCGCGTCTGAGTACGTATGCGTGAGCGTATCGTGCTTATGGGGGCTCATTGTCGGGTGTACCCGCTCACACATATGTGCATGCAGCTCTATGCATTTGGCATTTGCTTCACGAGTCGGCCCTTAACAGTCTCCCTACGCGCTTTCGTTTGTTAATTGTCTCTCATTGGACATATTGAGCCTGTTATTTAGCTTGATTCATCAACTTCTCTACCACTGGTGTGTGAAGAGAGCCCACGACGACCACAAAGTTTACATGTCCCGTTGAGAACATTAATTTCTTTGCTTCTGTTCTTTGGGGTGTGATTGGACCCAAGCGTGTGTTTAGCACTGAGCATTCGAGGTTAAAGTGGTGTTTCTTTATTGGAGCTCCAATTCCCATTCCATTGTACTTGGTCCGCCGTTTCGCTCCGAGCCTCCTCCGAAAGCTACGCTTCATTGATCCAACCATAATAGTTCTTGGATTTCTCATTCATCCGCCAAACGATTTGTCCTTTGTCACGGGTACTTTGTACTCCAACCTGCTGTTCATGGGCTACATTCGCAATCGTTACATCAAGTGCTTTCAGAAGTACAACTACATACTGAGTGCTGCGATCTCAGCGGATGTATCCTTATCTACTTTTATCCTATTTCTTGCCTTGCAGTACACCGAAGTAGATCTCAACTGGTGATGCAATACAGTCTCAGGCGCTGGGCTCGACGGCAGCTTTTTCCCGCAACTGCCACTGCAAGCGAAGGGCTACTTTGGTCCGAATCCGGAGACTCTGGGCGTCTAGATCTATATTGCTCTACAAGATATAGTTATAAGAATTTCAATGAAGAGTATAGTATAAGAGTTTATCAACAACAATCACAGCAACTGGGAGTGATAATATGCTCACCCTTACAATACGTTCCTTGACATAGAACCACGCGAAGACTGCAGAAGCACTATCGGAATCAATAGCTACTACTCAGATGAGGCTTTAGCCGTGTGATCTTCGGGATCAGTGTCCTCAGTGACGTTAGGGTCGTCTTCATTTGGTGCTTCTCCAAAGCCCAAAGCATGTAGCAAAGGGATGGCATTGGACATAAAGATTTTTGGGACAGGAAAGGATGCAACCATTCCAGCGAGTGCTGTCATAGCAGGATAGGTAGAAAGGCGTTGCATATATTTGGACTGTTCAGACTGTGCCATTATAGATAAATGATGTGTATAAAGTTATGACAGATATATAAATATATTGTAAGATGTTGTGGCTGTAACAGATGTTACGAATTTGTCCGTGTGTCCTCCCTGGCAACGCGTGTTGTATTTTTTATGGGAGGTAGTAGTGCATAATTTGCAGGTGTTTTGCAGGGGAGTCTCTAGCATCAGCGGGCTTTCTGGGTAGATATGTGGACTTGTACGGTGGCATTGCGGTATGGTGACCAGCAGCGAGCGAGCTTTTATGAGGGAAGATGGGGTGCATATGCATAGATGTGGTTGACCTGCAGGTTAGCGAGTTTGAGCGACAGAGCAGAGAAGCGAAGTAACAGTTTTGCAGAGATCATCCGTATATATTCTAGAGGCAAATGTGAAATTATTCGGCCTTTAAAGCAGGGAATTAAGCTTTGCGCCTCGCTCCTGCAACTGCCATTGTACCTTGCCGGAAAGGGTAACTGAGATAGTTGAAGCTGACGGCGAGAACTTCAGAGAGAAAAGACTGGCCACAACATAACTTAGTTAAATGCGGTAGTTATTCCTTGCCAATCGAGCGCTTACGCGCCCTGAGCGCACGACTCTCAGTGGTGTACCCGCTACTCAACTCATTAGGTATGCAAATGCACTATGTACAACTAGTCTACGAAATTTTACGCAACATCCAAATACTTCTTGAAAGCCTCGTGCTCATTCTCACTGTGTGGCCTGGGCCCAAGGATCCGGATCAAGTCGGCTCGGGTGAGAACCTCCTTGGACAGGAGCTCCTCCGCGACGGCCGCGACCTTGTCTTTGTGCTCCTCGAGAAGTGCCTTGCACTTGTCATGGCACTCGTTAATGATCTTGTTGACTTCTTGATCAATGATGATATCTGTCTCCTCAGAGTACGACTTCTGTACGGTCCCCGGCTGGCGGTCAAAGTGAACAGCGCCGAGCTTCTTAGAGAAACCGTAGTCCATAACCATGGATTTTGCAATGCCTGTTACGCGCTTAAAGTCATCAGATGCACCAACAGTAACCGAAGGGAAGAAAATCTCTTCGGCAGTGCGGCCACCTAACGCAACCACCATCAAGTCGGTCATGCGGTTTTCAGTGGTGATATTGTTATCTGAAGGAAGAAGTTGGGCATAACCAAGAGCTGCAGAGCCGTGAGGCACAATCGTAACCTTAACAAGAGGATCAGCGTACCTGAGGAACCATCCCGCGACGGCGTGGCCGGCCTCGTGGTAGGCAACAATCTTACGCTTATGAGTGGGGAGAACGCGGGATCTACGCTCGAGACCGGCAATAACACGATCAATGGCCATCTCGAAGTGTCCCATATTGACAAGAGTGGCATTAGCACGGGCAGCAGCGAGCGCAGCCTCATTACAGCAGTTGGCAATATCAGCACCGCTGAACCCTGGGGTCATAGCTGCCAATTTTCCTGGAAGCTCCTCGATTGAAGGATCCACCTTGATCTTGCTTAGATGCACATTATAAATGTCCTTACGGCCCTCAAGAGTGGGCAAGTCGATGGTAATATGACGGTCAAAACGGCCAGGACGCAACAGAGCTTTATCAAGGACATCTGCGCGATTGGTACCAGCAAGAACAACAATGTGCTGATCACTGGTGAAACCGTCCATCTCCACCAGCAACTGGTTGAGAGTAGCTTCGCGTTCGTCATTACCACCACGGATATTGGCGGCGCTACGGGCTTTTCCAATCGCATCGATCTCATCGATCCAGATCATACTGGGACTCTGCTCTTTAGCCTTTTTGAACAAATCACGCACACGAGATGCACCGACACCGCTAAACATTTCCACAAACTCAGAACCAGAGACGCTGAAGAAGGGCACACCGGCCTCTCCGGCTGTTGCCTTGGCCAAGAGGGTCTTACCTGTACCAGGTGCACCAGAAAGAATGGCACCACGGGGGATCTTGGCACCGAGACGCTCGTACTTCTTGGGATTCTTGAGGAAGCTCACAAACTCCATGATCTCGACTTTAGCTTCATCGGCGCCGGCGACATCCTTAAAACCGACGTTGACATCAGTGCGGGGGTTGAACAATTGGGCCTGGGATTTACCAATTCCGAAAACACCTCCGCCACCGGGTCCTGCTTGTCCCCGCTGGCCTGACTGGGCCTTACGAGCCATCCAAATAATAAAACCGAGGAACATGAGAGTGGGCAACAGGCTAAAGACGCCCATCATGATACTGCCTTCCTCAGTATAAGTGACAGGAATGCGGTCTTGACTAGCGATGCCAAGGGCGTTCTGCGCCTCGCTGAGATGGCGCTCCAAGCTGTCGACACTACCAATAGAGAAAGCGCAGCTAGGAGCGTCGCTGCCGCGGGTGTAAACTTTCACAACGGAATTGTTTACCACCTCAAGACGACCCACAAGTCCCTTGTCCAGGTACTGAACCTTGAACTCCTGGTAAGTGATCTCAGGGATCCCGTCACCGCCAAACAGGAAAGAAGTAATCAAAATGGTAGCAAAGAGACCCCACAAAAACTTAGTGGTATCGATCTTGATCTCTTTGACAAAGGGATCGGGGCTGGGGCCGCCGCGGTCCTTGCCGTTTGCCCGTTTAGCGTCGTTTGCTTCGCGCTCCTGGCGCCGGGTCTTGGGCTTGATATCCTCGTGCGGGTCCAGATCGGGCTCTTCGTTCTCTTGGTGCTCATTTTCGGTTCTTTTATGACGATTTGATGCATCGCCGCGAGGACTTCTCCGCCTCCGTTCGCGCTCTGCGGATCCATGGAACGATCTAATGGAGCCGTTTAGTGGCAGTAAACGGGTAATAGGCTGGCCTAAAAAGGGCCGCACTAAATTCTGGGAAAAGATGTTGCGATTTATACCAATTAGCGGCGGTACACGCGCTCGCAACACCGCGTTTCCGGGTATTATCCGCCGTAGCATGAGTGAGGGGGCGTTACTTGGGGCGGTTGTGAGGGTCCTCCTCGTGGAGCTTGAGCAGAGCCAGCAGTGGGGTGTTAGTAATCGCATTGTAATAGAGCGACATTTTGAGGTCAATGAAGAAAAGTGGCCGTGCTTCGGTGTAGTGCGCCCTTTCCGTTAACAGAACTCCATAGTGCGTCTAGTTTGAGAGGTTTGGTCTATTTGTGAAACTCTTTGCAGACTCACCTACTAATACCCGCCTCGCAGCTTCGCCCGACCATCTCAGTTTAATTCACAAATTTGCGATTGCTGATAGATAGATTCAGACACTCAATTCATTGGGCGACCCTGTGTTTCCCCGCAAAGATTTCGATGCCGTGAAACTTTTCAATGATCTGCAAGGTCATGCATATAGCTGATAACAAATAATGCGTTATTTGGGACGCCAAAACGGTAAAAAAATTCATTCACTAAGGGGTTTCATATTCAAACTAACCCATGGGACTCTTATTTCATCATTCAGTCAACCTCAACTCTCACAAGCTCACCCTCCTCAGCTCACGCGACCTGCATGAATATGCACTAAATTACGCATGCAATAAGCACCCTTTTCATTCTCACTCGCGGAACAAAATGGCTGCCAGTACTTCGAGCGTCTCTAGTTCCGTAGAAAAAAGGCCTCATGACATCTATACGCCGGAGAAACGGTCGCAGGAGGTTTACGAGGCAACTGAGGGCAGCGAGTACTCGAATGGGTTGCTTAACGACTATCAGAGACCTGGCGGACGGTGGTCCAAGCTGAGAAATTATCTCGAAGTCGAGTCAGACCGCTCTCTTAGCGTAAAAGAGATGTTTCTTTACAATTACGACCTGAAGCCCGTGGAGGAGTATCGCCGGGTATGGAAATGGTACAATTTTGTGTTCTTTTGGATCGCAGATGCACTGAATATTAATGCTCTGCAGATCGCCTCTACTGGTGTCTCCAATGGTCTCACTTGGTGGCAGACCTGGATATCTGTGTGGTTGGGCTACTTCATTACGTCTGGATTCATTGTTTTGACCTCAAGAATTGGTACGTACCATCATATTTGTTTCCCTGTTGCCTGCAGATCATCTTTCGGCATTTTTGGCTCTATTTGGCCTGTAGTCAACCGCGTTGTCATGGCCATCATTTGGTTTGCCGTACAATCCTGGATCCTTGGCCAGCTGGTGCAGTTGATGCTCATGAGTATCTTCGGCACCGATTTGGATACGCGTATGGGAACACAAAATCTTAGCGGCACCACAACATTTCAGTTTGTCTCGTTTTTTATTGGTTGGGTTATCCAATTGCCATTCTTGTGGTTCGCACCCCATACGATTCGTCACCTTTTCACTGTGAAGGCTGTTATTGTACCTACATGTGGTGTTGCCTATCTCATTTGGTGTCTTAAGCGTGCAGATGGACTGGGAGAAGTGTTTTACCGCAAATCAGACCTATCAGACCACGACCTGGCGTGGGCATTCATTGTCTCCACCATGAACTGTATGGCCAACTTTGCCACTTTAATTTTGAACGCACCGGATTTTAGTCGTTTTGCTTACTCGAAGCGCTCATCGATGCTTTCGCAGTTTTTTACAATCCCCATCTCGTTCTCTTTGGCAACGCTGGTCGGAATCCTTACTGCGGCTGCTTCGCCAGTGTTGTTCCCGGGCGCCAAAGACACACCATATTGGTCACCTATCGATGTTTTGATGGGGCTTCTAACTAAAAGTAATTTTACTGCCGGTGACAGAGCAGGTGTTTTCCTTATTTCGGTTGGCTTTGCCCTGGCCCAGATTGGTACCAACATTGCTTCCAATTCCTTGAGTTGCGGAACCGACATGACTGCACTGTTACCTCGCTATATTAATATCCGCAGAGGCTCTTATATTTGCGGTATTCTGGCGCTTTGTATCTGCCCCTGGAACTTCTTTGCGACCTCTAACAAGTTCACTACCTACTTGAGCTCCTATGCCATCTTTCTCAGTTCTATCACTGGTGTGATTGTTGCCGACTACTATGTGGTAAGACGAGGATATTTGGACCTCAAGGAGCTCTATTCTGGTAAACTAGACTCCACCTACATGTACAATATGATTGGATGCAACTGGAGGGCATATGCCGCGTACTTCCTTGGACTGGTCCCCAATATGCCTGGTTTTGTTGGTTCTACTGGCTCGAAAGTGCCACAAGGAGCTACATACGTGTATGATCTTAGCTACTTGGTGGGTTTCTTGGTATCGTTTCTGCTCTACATCGGATTCTGCTGGTTATGCCCTCCAAAGGGTATCCCTGAGGGCGTTAATTTGGGCAAGGCGGGCTGGCATGAAGAGTATGCCGATGTCGAAGATTTTGACGAAGATTACAAGGGGTTGCGCCGCCGGGTCCAGTGGATTGCCAAGGGCGAAAACGCTGCCTAGACAAACCTCGGAGGCCACATTATTTATTATACCCCTTGAGGGTTCAAATAGAATCTACTGTATTTGCTTTTAAGCCTGGGTACGAAGGAATGCTCGTGAACGCTGTGTGTCCACAACGCTCCACCACCTTGGTGTCGGGGACAGGGCTGTGGGCCACTTCGCTATCCTAGATAAAAATAAAGTCCATTTATAAATATCTACAAACCTGACATAAATATGTTGCTTGGGCTAGGGAATCCAAACTCGGGGAACAGCTCTGCTGCGAGACCTTCGAATCCGCCGTTGGGGGTCTCCGGCCAGGCAGGTCCGTGATTAGGATAGTCCGCATAAGATTTTTCTTGCTTGACGGCTTGTGCCTCAGAACTTTTGATCACCATGCAATCAATAACATCTGCAGATGCCTGTAAAAGTTCCTGCATATGCTTGCAAAGCTGATTGGGGTCATGAACATTTTGTGCAATAACCTCTGAGGTCTGGCGCAGGAGCTTTGCGTCTTCCGTGCTCTCGGCGTCAGCTCTGAACGCACTCTTAATGAAAAGTGTCGAGCATGTGTTGAGAAAATCATACGCCCTGCCAGTCGTAACAATTGAGCTGGCTGGTTTGTTTGTGTGGGCGATGTCGAGCTGTAGTATTTTTCGCGCGGCACCAGCACATATTTGCAGCGAGTTGAGCACCCTCGAAACACCGTGTTTTACTTCACTGGGGTTGAGCTCGTCTGAAAGGAAATCAGGCGGAGTTGTCGCAGAATCACTCTTGCCGTTTTGGGAGGCTGTGATTTCGTGAAGTGCTGAAGGGAACATCGACCGCAACTGGCGTTGAATTGAAACAGGAACCAACGCGGTCATACGATGTACACAAATAGTCAAGTAGTGATACGCACAGTGAACTCTCAGTATGCGGTCGCGCAAAACGGGTTCAATCTCGGGGTCCGTTACAGGGGAATCGGAAGCTACTTGCATCCAGGGCTCCAGTGAATTAAACCACTCGCCAAGCTTCTGGTCGCACGTCATGATGTCTCTTATGAGCTGACGGAGTGAACGGCGTTCTGCAGATACCGAACAAAGTCTGTCATAAATGAAGTCGTAGAGCTTAAATAGCTCGACAGCGGGGCGCAAGAACGCTGTTTCTGAATTCTTGGGTGTATTTTCGGGTAAATCAACGCTAATTTGAGAGAATGACATGACTGTAGGACACCCAATTCGTAATGAAGTAGTGCGATTGAAGCAATACGTATACCAGAACAAGGAGCTATAAAGACGGCGATCTTTTTCATCCAGATTGGTATAAAAAGAGCGTCGGTTAAGACCCAAATCTGCACAAATTTCCATGCATCTACGGGAGAAAAACACCTCGACGGAAGCTGGTAGGGTGATTGTCAACGGACAGGCATATAGTGCGAGGATACCTTTGAGGACACTGAAGTTGGGGCGAAAGACCGAGCTATTAATAGTGGCATGGATCGCATGTGAGTACGCGATACAAGCTTGTTTCACCAGCGGGTGTGGACTTGCGTTTGACAACAACAGCTCACTACGAGGGACCCTCTCGACTAGGGCAGTGGCAATAATGGCATAGTAAATGATACAAGTACCGGAATATGGACCGTAAGTTTCGACATGTGGTCTTTGAGCAGCCTGAAACTCTTCGTAGTTCGTCAGGATACTGTGCAGGAAGCGAGGCTCTTCCTTGAGGATTTGCTGGACATATGCAAGATTACTTGGGTCAATGGGGGTTGAAGGGTTGGACACATCGAAGAATGGCACTTTATCGATGGTTCGGCTGGATATACAAGTGCTGAAAGCCGCGAAGGCGTTTCTGAGCCGCACGAATCGCGTCTCATCGCCTATATATTTCTCCATTTTGTCCATAAACCGTTTGCTAAGAACAACACATGAGAGGCCATGAGAATATATGGGATCATCGGCGAGGCTGGGATAAAACCGGGCGCTCATAACGTCAGTAGCATTGACGGGATCATCGCCTACTGGTTCCTCGTCATCTGAAGAGTCCGAAGGGCCGGCGTTCAGCTGCTCGGCGGTCAGCCCAGGCAGCTCTCCATTGGCATCGGCCAAAACCCGCTCGAGCATTCGCTCAATGCGGGAAAGTCTGGTGCTAATATCTAGCCGGTTACGACGGGGGTTCGGGGCCGCCGGCTTACGGGGCACGTTGTAGATGCACTCGGAGTTACTATTGATACAGTGCTTGCACTTGGGCTCCCCTGTATCGCACCGAATCTTTTTGCGCCGACATTCCGTACACGCTATCGATGCTCGTACCCGTCGCTTCATGTATGTAGAATTTAGGTCAGCTGGGGAGTCTTCACTGGAGAGATTACAGTTTATGGGAAGAAGGGGGGGGGGAAGGGGAGGCGAATCGTGGCGATGCCAAGCGATAGCCAAAGATTCTAGAGAATGATTAGATTAACTGAAAAAATAGAGCAAAATCTGTAACATCAAACAGCCATTGAAGAAGCGCATAGGAGTGATTTTAAGCGAGAACGCGGCGGGGGCGTCTAGCCTAGCTGCGGCTCTCATGCACAGTACTCTTCATGCAGCCACAACCATACATCAAGACACTGATCATGGATCATTATAGCCACGCGATAGAGAAGTCTTGGAGGTCCTTGGCGTTGGAAATAAATGCTCCGTATTTTAGCTAAAAAAATAGATCAACTGCAGGGGCACACAACGGTACTTTGCAACTCGCACTACTGCAGACGCATAGTGGCTATATGCAAATCCCCGGAAAAGCGACCTCAAACCTCGGTTTACCAACCAGCTACGTACGACGCCCATACATCTCATGCCAAGGTGGAAAAGAATTATCGGCTACATCTGCTCAAAATCAGCTCCTATAAGCCTTTCTGTGGCGCTAAGTCTTGTACCTGAGATCAATGCGTACATGCATGCATATGCAGTTCGCTACACCCAAGCAGGAGCCTGAGGTGTGTTGCTGCGAAAACGTCATGAGCACATGCGATCATGAACGTTTGACCGATGAGCCTTCCTAAAACCTGAGATTCTCCAATATAATTATTTATTATTTAGGGATGACTGATATACATGCTGCTAGTAACGGCTGCCGGGTGAAAATAAAGCGAGCCGATCACTACCCAAGGGTTGGCCCTCATCAGCTTATGAGTGTGTACCACATTTTCTCGCGAGCTTAGTTAGCCTACAACGACTTGGTCACCCATTTCAAAAAATCGACTTTTACTGTCTATTATTTTACATCTATAAACTAGATTTAGGCAAGAAGAGTCTTCAACTTGTCGTACAAGGAGATGACACCAGCACCGGCAACACCACGGAGGATGTTGGCACCGCAACCCTTGAACAAGGAGCCCATACCCTCAGCGGCGACGATCTGCTTGAAAGCGTCGAAGGAGGACTTGTAGTGGACCTTGGAACCGGAGGTCATCATCATACGACGACGGACGGTATCAAGAGGGTAGGAAGCGATACCGGAACCGATGGTAACACCCCAACCGAGCAAGAAGGAGGCGGCGAAGCTGTCGGAAAGAGAGCCAACAAGCAAGATGGGCTTGAGGGAGTCGTAGAGACCGAAGTAGAGACCACGGTAAACAACGATACCAACAACGGAGGGACCGAAACCACGGTAAAGACCGACAATACCGTCAGACTTGAGGGTCTTGCGGTAGACATCGATCAAACCGTTGAACTGGCGCTCACCACCACCCTTGGTAGCGGACTTGGCGTCGTTAGCGAGACGGGTACGAGCGTAGTCCAAAGAGTAGACGAAGAGCAAAGAAGTAGCACCGGCGGCACCACCAGCGGCGATGTTCTTGGTGAACTTCATGGCGTAAGAGTCGGAGGGGGAAGCCTTGAACATAGCCTTGAACTTGTCCTTGAAGGCGAAGTTAAGAGCCTGGGTGGGGAAGTAACGGAGAACGTTAGCGGTGTTACCACGCCACAAAGAGACGAGACCCTCATCGGCCATGGTGCGCTTGAAGCAGTCACCGATACCAGCGTACTTGTGAGAGAGACGACCCTGCTTGATCATTTCATCCTGGTTCTGGATAAGGAGCTTGACACGCTCAATGGGGGCAGCAGCAGTCTTGGAGACAGCGGCAGAGACACCACCCATGAGGAAGTCAACAATGAAGTTGGACTGAGGTTTCTTGTCAGACATGTTCAGAGTTAATTTGAGCACAGTGCCTATACTTATATACTTTCTCTTTAGATAATCAGCCGCAGATTTTTCACACGCGTCGACATAGCTCATTGGTCGAGACACCCGTCCCAGGGCTAGGGTCCACCGTCTTCTCCCGCATTTAGAGCAGGTTGTAACGACTCAATGGGGGGTCGTGTAGGAGTGAAATTTGTCATAGCGATACAAAATACTCTGAAGAAAATTGTGATGCTTTTTGCGACCACTTAGAGGCGCGAAAGAGCCCTCATGGCTCTCTTCCAGATTCGCATGTTCCCAAAATGGGCGCGTTACTGGAGATATTTCAGTCCCAGACTTTTCTATATAAAATAAGTATCATCAATATCTGTTCAGTTCCCTCATACCTTTGGTCCCAATTTGGCGCTGCCTCGACGTGCCGCATATTTTATGCAATGCACATGCGGCCGATAAGGGTACCGCCTAGCGTCAGCTCGCCAATTTGGACGATTTGCTCATGAAAAAAGCCAGAAACTATTTAAAGACAATAGGTTTCCGAAATAAAGGTGGTTTGACGCGCCACAGAGGCACTCTATGTACCTTATACTGCATCGGCTCGAATACTAAATTTGTTCTCACATGCATAAGCGAGGAACAGGGGGATGCAGTTTTGAAGATCGGTCAATATATGCCAAATGCACGCTCACGCGAGGATTGAGATACCCCTGTATTTCATCAAGTAGAATCAAATAGTTCAAAGAGGATCCCTGCTTGTCATAAAAGGTGGCCAGAGCAATGCGGGGCGTGTAGTTGCCGACTAGCTGCAGAAAAAGCCTTCTAATGGCTGCCGAGGGAGTGTTTACATCCCCGGATTATTGTCAACCCCGGGCCGTGCGCAGTTTTTTTTTCAGTTGCAAAGAACCCAAGGTATCTTCATGTTAATGATTAGCTCAAATGTATGTAATGTATCGTATGGGCTGTGATAACTGAGATTTTGTGGAGGTGTTCAGTAGAGCTACAAGAACATTGTTCTTACGCTGTATGTTTGGCGATGAAACAATGGCAAAAGGAATCAAATTAACTTAATTAGGCGAACATTATTTAGTACTTCCAGGTTTAGATTGGGGAACTCTGGGAATCCCCGCAAATAGTGATTTAACCTCGGCAGGGTCATGACGGAGAGTTTGAGTGGACTTCGTCTTCCGAATCGCTGATTGCGTTGGACGCGCGTATGACGGTATGCGTGTTGGGACCGAGGGTAGGTTTTCTACGGCGGATGAGGGAGTGCGGTTGTCCCCCAAGACGGCTCTAGCACCTTGATCACTAGGACGTTCTTTCAAGGAGCGAGTGGACGCAGATTTGTGTAGAATTGGTATTTTACGAGTAGAGGATGGCGGCTGTGCAGATGAAGCGGACACAGACCGCCCAGCATTAGTGGTGCGACTCTTTCTGTCCGTGAACATACTAGACGCTGCACCGAATGGCGTCTTAGCACTTGCTGGGGTACCCGTGGTAGAATTAAGTACCTTGCCTCTCGGCGATGTAACTCGCAAACTCTTGAAAGGAACAATCAGGTCGGCTCTACTGGCCTGACGTCGCGGTGGCTTTGGTTTTATCGGATCTCTCGCTGTCTGCGGCTTGGTTGTTGGTATTACCTGGGGCTTGAGCAAAGTCTTAGAGGGATAAGAACGTAGCACTGGTACTGATTTGGTTTCTTGGCGGATACGCTTTGTTGGACTCTCTTCGAAATTTGATTTACCACGTTTAGAAGGGCTGGCAGCGTCTGTGTCGTTATTTGCAAACTCTTTGCGGAGATCGACCCGTGAATTGCGCGCAATGACCTTTGGATGACTTTCAATGCTGTCCATACGATTAAATTGTGAGTTGTGGAGTACTGAAAACCGTTTACGGGCCGTTGTAGACGAAGATGTCGGACGAATTGCCATTCGACTCGGAGATCTCTGAGCCGGAGTCGACTTCTCACCGAGACTAAAAGAATTAGAGGAAGTTCGGAGCTTGGTACTCAGCTGCTTCTTTGCTCTCTCATTCATCTCACGCAAAACTGAATCGTTCACTGTCTCAAAGTTAGCCGTTGCCTGCGATGCAGACGAGAAATCAAGACATGTTTTGCTGAAACGCTTGAATCCGGGCTTCGTATCGGAATTGTCCAATAAAGGATACAAACCCATTCAGTTTTGTGTGTTGTAATGTCGTTTCAGGCGTAATGGAGACGATCGTACACCACATATAAAAATGTAAACACCGAGATGTATTGGGGTTAGGGCTAAACGCGATCTATGCATGCATAGCCATAAAAGGTAGCAGGATACCGGAAGCTAAAACAAGAAGAAAAACATTCTATTCTTTCATGGATAGTTAGGTTTAGCAATTCTTTCTTCTGGACAAGAGGCTCGGACGCTCCCTTTGAAGAGAGGCCATGAGCATTTGAGTAACGAGATTCTATTTGGCTGCGAGTACAGCAAGCCCATGGCTCTTGTAGGACAGCACTGGAAGTACATTATGTGCGTGTGTTACGTAGTCTGATCGTGGCTCAACACATCTTCAAGGTTAGCTCAAGCGCATATGAAGACAATTGACCGAAATCACGGTTTGACCTGAGTCTAAAGGTTGTGGGCCAAGCACAGCTGCCCGTATTAAGCGGAGGAAGACCTAAAATCACTTTACAATATCACATTGACATCACCAGAAGATATTGTCGCCCATCTACTTGAACCTTGATGCAAATTAGCTATAAATAATATATAATATATAAACTGAAATATGAAATAATAGGATACGTTCTCAGTCACATTTACAACAGTTGCTGCTCACCGCCCATTCTCCTGAGAGCACTGGCCTCGACGTCACCCGGTTGTCTCCACGTTTTTAACTCAACTCCTTCAGGCAGAGCCCGCTTCGCAGCGATGACTCTTGACTTCCATCCGTCTATACGCCTGCGCTCCTTGTCTAACTTCTCGTATTCACTGTAGTCCTGGGAGCTGTTGATGAAAGTTGGGGGAGGAGGTTTCTTGCGCCCCATGATAGAATCAGTGAGGAGGTGGGCAGCTTCATAAGCTACGCCTGGACGAGATGATGCGCCAAAAAGAGCACCGGCTACACCACCAACCGTTGTTTGATTTAATTCCGCCTGGGCACGTTGTCTATCCAGAGCGTGAACATTTGGTGTATCACGGGGGAGATTGACTCTTGCCTCGAGAGGGTTGAAAGCTCGTGCAGCTGAGCGACCGGGTTTGGTGTTTTTCGGTGGCACCTTTGGTTCAGAAGACCCTAAATCGATAAGATCTGCAGAGTCTGCAGAGAGAGTGGAAGCAGCGGATGGCGCTACAGACGCTGTATCGGGGGTTACGTTGATCTCAAGGGGTTCGTTTTTGGGCAAAATAAGATCTCTGATATAGATAGCACTCACTTGATGAGGATACTCGATTGCAATCTGGACATACGTCTCTAGATCAAGTTCTCCACCGTCTCCTACAAGAATAAATTTGCGATTGGGAAAATCCCGGAAAATGCGGTGCAGGGTCTTGACTTTGCGGTGAGCCACTGGCTCAAAAATACCATCAATAACGCCGTTATAGCGTTTCAGGTGGATAGAGCCCTGAGGAAATTGCTGAGACCGTAAATATTCAGCAACAACGTCGTACATTTGCCAGGGTGAATTAGAGACATAGTGGAATGCAGCGCCCCTGGACTGCATGTGGCGGTACCAGAGACTGACACCTTCGATCTTAACTTGATCAAAGGGCGCAAGCAGCACATTACGCAAAGTGTCACGTTTACCGTCGAGGATACCGGTTTTGCGGATGGTATCATCAACATCACTAATAACAGAGACTCCGTGGGGGGGCACAAATATGGGATAAACAATCGAGTCTGTTCCATCAAAATCGGCTCTTATTTTTGTTGGTGTGAACGACAAATGAACCGTATGCTCGAACCGCCCACCGGTATCAGAGTCCATAGAGAATCGCTCAAACTCACCATTTTTGCCATAAATAGCAACTTCTACAGGAAGCTCACCAAGACCCTTACGAAAAAATGGGGCCAGTCGTCCCCTGAGCGTCTCTGAGCGAGGAGCATCAGACCGCATAGTATCGTAACGGTCCAAGCCATAGACAGCGGAATCAGCGTCTTTTGTAGCTCCGTCCAAATCAATCAGCTGTTGTTCGAGCTTCGCAGAGCTCGCAGGGTCTGTGGAACCAACAAACCTCTCTGTAGTTGCCATAAGCACGCGGTTTCTCCGTTTGTTGGGGTCGCCTTCAGTATAAAGCCATCCCCGTACAGTGACACAGTAAGGAAGGTCCTGGGCGGAATGATCTAGATAGGAATAGCAGGGATAGAGAACCAGCTGCGGTCGTTCGACAAAGTCGGACCGGGGTTGGCGGATAACTTGCGCTTGTTGCTTGATAGAGCGAAAAGCAGCAACAACACTGCCCTTTTGAGCCCAGAAGTCAGCCATTCGTAGAAGCGGGTGTAGTGGTAATGCCCTTTTATGCTTGGTCTTGCGTAAAAAGCGTCCTATTATCTCACTTGGTCGACGCACTTTGTTGAAGTGTTGCAGGGTGGCTCCGGGTGATTAAGAGACGGTCCGCTGGGGTGCCCAAAATGGAGGCCCAAGCGAATGCGACATTGTTGGGGCCATCAGTGCATATAGGATTTTAATGATGGCCAATCGACCGCAAAGTTGTGGGAACGTGGCGAAAATCATACCACCGTTAAGCGGGTTTGTAGGGCGCATTAAGGTGCGTCATGCATGGGGCTGCAGCCGGCAAGAACGAGCTTGGTACTGCTCAAGACAACAGCCGGTGCTGAGCTCTAGCCTTGAACCTAGGTTTTCCAAGTTGTTAAGCAGGGCGCGTGGCGTTCGGGCCGGTGCGTGTCGGTGTCTTGCGGTCGTAATTGTTGTAATAGCTTGCCCTGTTGGCGAGGACTGGCACAGTGCAGGCATATGCTAGAAAGAAAAATGTTAGAAATGAAAGCACCAAATGGGGATTGGTCAGTTCTTAGCATCTTACTCGTATGGAAGAGGTGAGCCTAAGCAGCCAATTGTGGTGTGTAGGATGGTGTATATGTACTTAAATGAGAGATCACTAATTGGAAGCAGACGCCTAGATCCAATCTCATTGTTGTTTTCAAGCTCTAAAAAGTATATGTAGCTGCTATACTGACTCTCGAGTGTGCGAATGCGCCTTGAGCCAGAGCTGGTTAGTGGTGCGAACAGACCAGCAGCGGGAGGTGCAGAGTCAAGATACCGATCTCTGTTCTATGTCAATTGAGGAAATTTAGCAGAATTCAGGAACACTCTGGATTGGTCTTATGGAAGTGGCTCGCTAACGCAGCTGGTTCGGCAAAGTTGGCACATTTAGACTATCCCCCATAGTCTCAAAATAGCTTAAAAGAGTCACCCTAACCCCTGAAAAGTCTGTGCACCTGTAGAGCATTTTAAGTAGCCTTACCATATGAGCTGCGCACGCCTTTTACTTTGGCCTACCACTTGCACAGGTGGACTATTAATGCTGGAGGGTATCTTCGCAAACTCCTATCGTCACCCTGCGAATTCAGCTATGTTTTTTATGTAGGCGCACCCCTATTATGCAGGAGCATATATGCGCTCGTTTACACATGCCACAACCACCAGGGTTCTTGACGTGGCCAACATGACGAGAAAAGTCGGCAAGCCGCGGCCAACACCTATTTTATCAGATTGTAATCGTCGTTGGTGCTAGACCGTGGCACCCAAGCATTACTGAGATGGACAGAGACATTGACGCTGTCATTACATCGCATTGCATTGCATATCTGGGAGTGCTTCATCTGAGGGTATAGAGAAGAGAGCCTGGTACAATTTGGCGGAATCTAGGTATAACAGACATCTATATAGAGCTGCTACTTGTTTTTCTTTTTTAGATGTTACTACTTCCACATCAAGATCTCATCTTTCATCTCTGGAACAAAATCACGCTCGCATCAGTGTTCATTACCCATGTGGCAACGCCGTTCAGAAGAGTTTGGGAAGCAGCGGATTTGGGCACATTGACTATCGAGATAACTTCAGAAGAGGCTTTGCTTCATAACCCTCAGTTTTCATCACTTGCCAATTGTTTCCGGCTTTTCCCATTGAACGCAATGCAATGCGAGCTGATCATGACTGATCAGTGCATATGTACTCTCGACTGCATGCATATATGCCGCTGATACATAAGTCTAAGTATAAGCGCAGAACTACCACTTGTTTCTCGAATATGCTTGTTAGTTTAGTACTTTTGACTATAGTGCTCGCTCTTGATGTGGATACCAAAAAATCCTGGAAGACTTGGAGATTTGGTTATTTTGAGAACATATGCTTTTCGGGACTAGGTAAAAACTCAGCTACTGCAGAGATGTGTCCTGCTAGAATGGCAGTAACCGATTATGAAGGTTATAGAGCTTGCCTTTGCAAAATTGAGGGGTTCTCGCTCTCGGTGCTTAATTGTATTTACAACGCTACTAAATCACACAAGCTCCCAGACGTAGTTATCATGGATTCGTGGACTGAGTATGAAGATTCTTGCAAAGAGTATGGCTCCAAGGTACCGTTCACTTTTGAAGAGGGACTGGAAAAGATTGAAGCTAACCCCATCACAACCACATACAAGGACGCAAACCAAACAAAGACACTTCCTTATTTGCCGAATCCTATGATTTTAAGCGAACCTATGATTAAAAATGCTGTTTATATGCACAATCAGGAGTACTACTCAGAAGTGTTTGGACTGGTAACTGTATGGTATCCTTTCGGAATTCTCTTGATTCAGTCGCTACTTCACTGGGGGGAGTACATATTTCCTAGTACTATTCGACTTCTCTGTAACAACTCAGTGAGCCGCTATCTACGTTGCCACATTGTTCTGCCGGCGATGTTCCGTAAGAGTAGATCTCAGCCGGTCAAAACCATGAAGTTCCTTTTGCTTTCTTTTCCACCTCGTCTTCATGCTGTGTTTTTTGCCGGGTACTTGTTGCTTTGTATTTTGGGCCTTGCCTTTTACTACCCATATGTGAAAACAGTTTATTATCCCGACACTCGCCAGTACATAGGTCAATGGCTTGGTTGGCGTAGTGGTATCATGTCAATGTATAAGATGCCTCTGGTTTATTTGTTTGCTGGCCGCAATAACATTCTCATTTGGCTAACTGGATGGCAGTTTGAAATATTTAATCACTGGCATCGTTGGATAGCTCGTATGTTTACTATTGACGTGATAATCCACTCAATAGCCTACTCAATGCTGGTATCAGATCCCATGAACGCTGAAAGAGGTGGTTATACATCGTTTTACCAGTACGCATACTGGAACTGGGGTGTTGCTGCCACGGTTCTCTCCGCGTTTTTGTGCCTGAATGGAACTAAGTCAATGAGAGTCCTATGTTACGAGATGTTTCTCTATCTACATATTGTGATGGCAGTAGCCTGCTTATTTGGTACTTACTACCACATCAGAGAGTTCCATGGCGTTCTCTTAATTTGGCCGTGCGTAGCATTCTGGGGATTTGACCGTCTGGTCAGACTAGCCAAGATTCTGCTTTCCAATCCAATGGCAAGGGCGCACGTAATTGCTCACCAGGAAGCCAACGTGCTGCAAGTTGAGGTCACTTACTCCGGCCTCTGGAAACCACGCGCTGGCACCTATGTGTTTATTCACTTCCTGTTTTCACCGCTCCATGCTTTACAAAGTCATCCATTTACCATTGTCGATAAGGGCGAAGAAGGCCGATTTGATCTCTACTGCCGTGTTCACAATGGCCTCACGAAGAAGCTCTTCTCTCGCGCTTTGGCAAACGGTGGTTCCATTGACTGCCGTGCTTTGATTGAAGGCCCATACGGTGTTGAGTTTTCTACAAAAATTTACAAGGAGATTGTACTATTCGCCGGAGGCATTGGAATCACAGCAGTCTATTCTCATCTCAAACACATATCCGAGTCTAGTGGCCACAATGGTCAGACTATTTACGTTCACTGGGCAATCGCTAACAGAGATCCTTAGAGGTGGTTTGACAAAGAATTGGAGTTCATTTCAAAGTTGTCTAACGTTCAGGTTGTAGTTCATTTGGATGCTAGATCAAATTACTTTGATAGCACCAGTGACATAGCCTACAAGAGCAACAAAACCGATGATGTCGAGAAAGTCGCTAGTGGTGAGAGTAGAATCACTATTCAAGGCGTTGATTTTGCCCCTGATTTCGACAGCATCGTTAGTGACCATATCCACAATACCCAAGGCGCAATTGTGTTCTTTGTGTGTGGACCCCCGCCTATGACCGATGCAATTCGTTACGCAGTGGCTAAGAAGTCTATGGACACTAGGCACTACGTGCAGTACTACGAAGAGTCGTTCTCTATGTGAGTTGTGCGTGGCTTCACAGAGACAGTCTGGGCATAAATTATGTTAGGTAAATTATAGTAGCTAAGATGATAAAAAATTAATACGCATGATTTTTCTCAGGCGAATCCAATAATGAAAGCTCTATGCCTCTTCACATTGACACTGAGTGGCCCAAACTGACCCTCATCACCTTGCATACAAGTACGTCTCACTAGCGCGCAGTCAGCTCACCATGCAGGAACACTGACGCATGGTGTGCTTTTAAAAAGTTAGCGTGTACTTCTGCCATTTCCGAGTTTTCAAGATTCGTTGATCGAGAGTATACAGAAACTAAGTGGTCTCCGGATATACTATATAGATCATACATGATTGGTCAAAGCTACTTAGCGAGGGTGAATCGCATGATAGAGGGGTCGCCCGGCTAACTTTTTTAAATTGTAACACGAGCAGACGATACAACGATGCATTCCCTCAGCAGACGCATTTCTTCAATGCGCAAATTAGGGCATCATTAGATGCAAGTGAGATGGCCGCCTTGCATGCACGTTCTGCATGTTGAGGCACTTAGACTAGACTAGTTCACACACGAGCTCCGGCAAACTCTTGAAGTATTCAAGTACACACCAAATTTTTCCGGCTTATGAGAAAGTGTTTTGAAGAAGATCTGAGTGGATAATCTAGATCAAATCTTTTGATCTGCACAAAACCCGCAGATCTTCGCGCATAAAGTAAGTGGCAAGAGTAGTTCTAACTATCTCACCGGGTAATGAGCTCCATGGAGCTACGACACTACAACACGAGAACTTACGGGGATTGATGGGGCTAGACTTGCAAAAGTGGGAGACCACCGTCACTTTTCTCGTAGTTAGTGCAGTGCTGCAATGCGGGGTGATCATGACTGATGGGAGGAGATATGCATTGAATATGCCAGACGTAATTGTTTCAAAGAGATATAAATATTCTGATGGGTAGAGATCTTTGACTCCGGAACATGCTTGCATCACTGCTGTTATTGGCATTCGTGCTCGCTAATGACGAGGATGAGATCCCTACGAAAATGTCGTGGAAACCTTGGAGATATGGCTATCATCAATATCTTTGTTCAGAAGCACTGGGTGGTAATGCTGCAATTGACAGCTGCCCTCCAGTAACCGACTATGAGGCCAACACTGCTTGTACTTGTTCTATGGAGGGATTCTCTCTATCAGTGCTCAATTGTGTGATAAATATTACCAGAAGTCATGGCCTTCCTGAGACTGCCATCACAGATTCTTGGTGGGAGTATCAAGACCTTTGCAAAACCTATGGTGCAAAAATGCCATTTAAATTTGAGGAGGGCTACAAGAAACTTCAGGCTGAACCCGTGACCACTACGTACCATGAGGCAAATGAGACAAGAAGTATGCCGTATCTACCTGACCCTGATTTGATGCCTGAGGATCTTATCCAGGATTATATTCGGTATCATAAGCAGTACCACTATGCTGTACTGTTTGGTATGATTAGCATTTGGTATCCTATGGGCATTTTGTTAATCCAGGCAATTCTACATTGGAGCGCATACGTACTTCCAGGTGCTCTTCAGGTCTTTTGTAACAACACCTTAAGTCGCTACCTACGTCGCTACATCGTTTTGCCTGCGATGTTTCGTAGGAGTAGGTCCCAGCCGGTGAAGGCTCTGAAATTTTTCTTATTGTCTTTTCCTCCCCGTCTTCATGCGATGTTTTTTGTTGGCTATCTGATCATCAGCATTATTGGGCTCGCGTTGTACTACCCATACACCCCCACCCTCAATTATCCCACTCATCGTCAGTACATTGGCCAATGGCTTGGATGGCGCAGTGGAATGATTGCTATTTACAAGATGGTCTTGGTGTATCTGTTCGCGGGCCGTAACAACATTCTTATTTGGTTGACTGGTTGGCAGTATGAGATCTTTAACCACTGGCATCGCTGGATCGGTCGACTATTCACGATTGACGTCATTATCCACTCCATTGCCTATTCGCTGCTCGTGTCAGATCCCCAATACGGCGAGCCTTATACAGAAGTCTTCAAGCAGGGCTACTGGAGCTGGGGTGTTGCCGCCACCGTTCTTGTTTCCTTTTTGACCTTCAACGGAACAAAGACACTCCGCCAGATGTGTTACGAGGTGTTTCTTTACGTCCACATTGTTTTAGCAATTGCAGCTTTATTTAGTACTTGGTACCACGTACGACAGTTCAGCGGTCATGAGCTCGTTTGGCCGTGTGTAGCCTTTTGGGGATTTGATCGTCTGGTTCGGCTTGTTAAAGTTGTGGTGTCAAACCCCATGGCTAAAGCGCGGGTTATAGCTCATCCTGATGGCAAGGTTCTACAAGTCGAGATCACATACTCTGGGATCTGGAAACCTCGAGCTGGCACATACGTGTTTGTTCACTTTTTGTTCTCCCCTTTATACGCGCTACAGAGTCACCCTTTTACAATTGTAGACAAATGCGTGAGCGGCCAGTTTAGCCTTTTTTGCCGTGTTCACAACGGGTTGACCAAGAAACTTTTCACTCGTGCGCTAGAGAACGGAGGCACCCTTCAATGCCGAGTTCTCATTGAGGGACCATATGGAGTTGATTTTGCAACTAAAACTTTCAAAGAAATTGTATTGTTTGCTGGGGGTATCGGAATCACTGCTGTGTACTCGCACTTGAAGCACATATCCGATGCAAGTAGCTACAAAGGGCAGACCATCTACGTGCACTGGGCTATTGCCAATAAAGATCCGCTTAAGTGGTTCAAGCAGGAGTTCGAGTTTATGGCAAGTCTGCCAAACGTACAAATGATTGTACACGTTGCTGCGGGGATTTCCAGTATTGACAGTACCAGTGACATCCTGAAGAGCAGCAAAAGCAACGACGTTGAGGATGTTTCGAGTGGGCAAAGTAACATAACTTACAACAGTGTGGAGTTCGCCCCCAATTTCGATGGGATAGTGGGAGACCACATACAAAACTCCCAGGGTGCGATCGTGTTCTTTGTATGTGGCCCTCCCCCTATGACCGATGCTATTCGCTATGCGGTTGCTCACAGATGCACTGACACCAAACATTTTGTCGAGTATTTTGAGGAGTCATTTTCGATGTGAGATTCCTAGCGAAGTTCTGAACTGAGGTTGCTGGCAACCTGATACCGGAGATGCGCGTAGACGCTCGAGTTTAAGACATAACGTCCAAATACATAATTACATATTGAATTGCCATTCGTTGTATATGTATTATCTTAGAGCAAGACTGGGATCTTTGGACTTATAATGTCCGTCCGGTACATTAATTGCGAGAGTTGCAAGACACTGAGAGCCGCAGTCCTCTGTTCGGCACCAACATCGTCGCAGATACTCAAGCTTCATCTAGTGAAACATCAGAAAGGCCCCCGAAGCCCAAATTCGCCAACACATAGCATGTAGGCACCACTACTGCGAAGATCGGGCTACCCAGACACTAAAACTAAATCTACATCAAACTAAACTTTAAACTCGATAGCAGCTATTGGAGCTAGTCTGAAGTAACGTGTGCTATAACGCTTTGCCGCCCAGTCTTGCTCTAAGCGCCAATAAATTCTACTATTCTCCAAGGTTTGATATATCGACCTTTGAGTCTAGATTCACTACAAACCACGGAATTACTAGAACTGGCGTTGGCTGATTACTAGCGCTCTCACTAACAGCTCCCAGCTACGGTCCCGGCGCGTCCATTTCACGCTCCACGTCACCTTCCACCCCATAGCGCCCCTCTGACTATCCACATGCAAGACCGAACAGCGGAGTACCGCAGCGCTGTACAATCGCAGATCCGGATCCATGGAGCACCACAGGCTGCGCGAAAGGCCTCCAGTAAGAGTGAGTTCTCATTACAAGCGTCAGCCATTGCCAAGAACATCGGCGACACGATGCAACAGCTTCAGCATCTCACGGCGCTAGCAAAACGCAAGCCGCAGCTGGATGATAGGCCTCAAGAAGTTGCGGAATTGACTGCCGTTATCAAACAGCGTTTAGGGCAAATAAACGAGAGTATCAGAGGCCTTCAAAGCCTTCAAACCGGTGGCCCTACTCAGATCAAAGATTACACTAAAAATGTCGTTATTATGCTACAGGGGAACCTTACAGAGGTCACATCGAACTTTGCTCAGGTTTTGGAAGACAGGACGCGTGCCATGCAGCGTAAACCTCTGGTCAGAGAGCAACAGAGACCCGATAACCCGCTTTACGCCAAAGGAGCTAAGGGAAATGGTAAGGGAGGCGCTGCCAAGGGCAATTCGGCCCGTGGAACCTCTCAAGGTGGTGCCAGTGAAAACCCCTACGCTGGGGTTACCGAGATGCCCTCCGAATCGCGGAAGTCGGCCGCCAGCTACCCCGATCCAGAGGACGACTTGCTACAATTGCCTCAAGAGCAGACACTTACTTTGTTAGAGGACCAGCAAAGCTCTTACCTTCAGTCGCGGTCCTCAGCAGTTGATGCGATTGAGTCGACCATCAACGAGCTGGGTGGCATTTTCGCCCAACTCTCATCGATGGTGGCGGAACAGCGCGAGACCGTACAGCGAATCGACGCGAACACAGACGATATTGCCCTCAATGTGAGCGGCGCACACCGAGAACTGCTCAAGTTTTACTCGCGCGTCTCGTCGAACAGATGGCTCATGTTTAAAAGCTTTGGATTGGTATTGTTGTTCTTTTTTATTTGGGTGATCATCAGCTGAGCATGTCGTCAGCACTGCCCATGGGGTGGCGAGTGGAGACAGCTGCGTTGGCAAGATACAGATATCCTCGCACTAGCCGCACTGCAAGCGCCCTACGTAATTTCTTATATGTAACTATCATAATGCATTAGATCGGAAGCGGGATGCTGATCTTGATCGTGGCTCGAGATTATCGAATCTCACGAGCTAGATGTCGGGGACTCCCAATTCACCCGACTACACACGTAGGCCGTGGGCGTACGCAGCTCAATAAATTAAATGCTCAGTATTATGAATGATACTCTATCCGAAATAAATAAGTGTTGAATTTGTGTGAGCAATATAGCTCGTGCTGCCCTAGTGGCTCCTAGCGACTGGGTCAATGAGCGGCTCATGACGATAGTACATGACCCGCATCGCAGAAACTAGTCGACACCGGCTTGTGGTCACAATAGTGGCTAGCGTGGACGGCGAATCAGATAGTCCAGAAGACCAAGAAGCTCATGTGTTAACCGCCATGCTAAAGCACGCACATCTTACGGCTGAACGTTTGCCAGTGCTAACAACTTGCAGCGAGATGAGCTTCTCAGCCGCACATTTGCCTTACTCGGTACGTTTGTTACGTGCGTGACTTAAATCATCCCCCAAAAGATCTTTTTTCAAGCTTCTATACAGCTCATCAGTCGGTGTTCGCTCTTTTGGTAGCATAGAGTACAAAATTTTGTATAGCTCACCACGCTGGATCGTCACGACTCCACCGGTCAGTAAACCAGACAGTACTTTGAAAGACAAATAATGGGTAGTGAACTGCCTTGCTACCATATTGTATTGATGGAAGATCAGGCCCAATGTGAGCGGATATGAGCTGAGGCTTAACGTCGTCTGGTGCGTTGAGGCTTCGGCGTCAAATGTGACCCTCAGACCGCCAGGGATTCGACCAGGGCTTTTAATACGTAGAAGCAGTAAAAACAATGGAAAATGGTTGAAAAAGCCCAACACCATTTCAAGGGAGCCAGAGGCAAATATGATGAGCAACCGATAAATAGTGAATGCAGTATAAAATACAAGGATTGTAGGCAACAAAAATAGCAGGACAGTGAAGAGAATTGTACCCAAAAAAAGCTGGCTCATATCGTAATCTTCTGAGTCAACACGCTGCCGTAGCACATTCCATTTTTTCCCCCTAAACAATCGAAACAATGAGAGGAAAAGACCCAACGTGTTGTGATAGAGTTTAGCGAAGCTCACATAAAAGTTGTAGAATGGAAGGGAGACCAGCGCAATCACATCACAAAAAACCGCAATTTGTAGTGTCACCCCGCCATATATTCCTAAAAATGCCACGATGCGAACCAGTACTCGGATTGCTGGCACTGCGCCGAGACAAACGCCTTGCCATGTTTGAGCGGTCCAAACAATAACATTGCCGAGGAAGATGGTAATTTCATCATGTAATTTGAGACCACCCGGCCAATTCATCAGCCAAAATATCTGATCACAAAACTTGCGGCCCAACACCTCCTGCGTGAAATACAGGTACCCGTCAACGATATGCCGATCAGAAACAGCGAGAATAGAGCCCATTGACCAGCCAAACATTCGGTCATTAAACCCCAGCCACAGATTGTTGTAGAAGCGTATGTATTCCTCATTGTATTCCTGAGTAAACCAGATGTGACGTCGTTTCCGCACTACGAGGTACTGCTCGGGGAAGTAGCACAGACGTCGCAAGTTGAGGTCAATTTGTTGTGCAGTGAGACTTATATGACATAGCGTATAGCCCGAGAAGTCGCGGTTGAGGATACTGAGTACGCGGTCAGCGACAGTGCGCACAACCACGAAGATTGAGATGAGAACGGCAAACACGTACCTCAGGACTCCATTGACACCAGTGGATGCACGTTTCCCGGCCTCGAAGCTCAGCTTGCGGGCACTGATACTGAGCTGGCGAGCGCGCGATACTGGTGGCTCGTCGCGTCGTAGTTCAGGAAACAGTTTCTCAGCATTGGAGACCAGCAGCGAGCTCAACTCATGGCTACAGTTAATTTGAGAGATGCATGTTTTGAGAGGAGTAGGGGTCTGTGACAACTTTGGCGATTGCAGGGCGATATTGTGCATGAGCTGGGCATAAGCGGTCGTTTCCGCAGTGCCAGATGAAGAGCCGTCACCTGCACCCTTTCCACTGTCGTCACGCAGCTCTAGCTTGATTGGATCAACACTCAAACAACTTAGCCTGTGCGCGTTCGGCGGCTCGTACCGAATTACAATGCAGTGCCCAGCATCTGCAAACTCTACAAGCAACTCCGGCGTCGTGACGACATTGAAGTCACAGCCATCCTGTTTATGGTTTGTGGTTGCCAAAACTTTCAATTTGTCCCCGTTGAAGCGTTCAAAGAGCTCAGATGGTGATTTGGAGCCCTTTAGAAGATGGTCTCGTGCCAGTACCCGTTCAGCGAGATGGACCTCGATATATGGGAGAATAGCAGTTACGACATAGTCGTTGGGACCATTTTTCCACCCAACAACGATCCCTGGATCCGGAGATAGCGGCGTTTTTGGCCAAAACACTCGTCTCATGTAAGGGTCAAGATGGTGCTGAATGGCGTGGAGAAGTGAAATTTGATGAAAAAGTGGCATGCATGGCTGTCAAATGAGGAGGGGAAACAAGAAGTTGCAAATCGCCGATACTTGGTACCGTGCAGCAGCGAAGTACCCAACATGCTGAAACAATTGAGGCTCATGCCACCAGCACTTGCAGGTGCCTGCATGGTGTGCATTTGACGTGTCGTGGGGACGTGTGGCAGATCGATGCGCGATGCAAGTGAGTGCTACAAAATACCCATACACTATAGTGTTAACTTACATACGTATTTGGAAATATTTAAGGTCATCCCCGCTAATGGACTATGGAGCCACGGCAGAGATCAGAGCTACAGTTTCGTAGCTTTAATAGAGCGTTCACTGCTATATTCACAGCTGTGAGTGCTCTAGTCATTGGCTGTTATCTTATGACGCGACTTAACGGCGCCCAGTGATGTCACTCGGCAATAGTGCCATCCCACCGGACGCTACAGTCTAGTCCTCCATTGCGGCCATTTCCATGACTTTCTAAGTACCACAATAATAATATATAACTAGCTATTGAGTGAGAGGGACAAGCGACAGTACGAGTATGCAGGTAACATCAAAACAGACCCTTTGGCACCCCGGCTCCCCGTGGTCGTCAATCGCTCTATCTCAAAAAGCCCTTCTTCTTCTTTTCCTCATGCACCTGCGCCTGGTTCTGCAACTGGTGCAGCTGGGCCTCCAACTCCTTCCGCTCTGCCTCCAGCCGGTCACGCATCTCCTTGTGATTGGAGAACAGCACCTGCTCACTCTTCTTGAGTTTCATCTCCTTCTCCATAACCTTTTGTTGGAACACGGCGCGCATCTCGGCCTCCATCTTGGCAAGGCGCTGGTCATGCTGGGCGCGCTCCTCTTCTTGGCGAACCGCGGGGTCAATTTCGTGGAAAACGCTAGGGTCCTGAGTGAAGCCATTCTTGAGCATAAAGTCGGTACGGTACTGCTCGTACAGTTTCTGTGAGCTCTCTCTGAGATCCTCCATGTGGTCGCGGATCAAAAGAGCCCGAAGCTTGTTAAAATCGCTGTGCTCTTCGTTGGCAACCTCCACGGTTCCCCAGGGGTATTGACGGCCTCTAACCTGGCGGCCGTTCACATTAACCATATAATTAGAGCCCACAACTGCAAATGGAATGCACGAGATAAGCTCGTTTGTCTCTGCGACCGCCTCATCGTCGTGCTCATAGACCTGTGGCTTAAAGATCTCGATTTTTTGGAACTCGAGGTCCTCAAGGACACGCTGCTTAAAATCACGCAGCTCTTGGTTGTTGAGCAGGTCAGCCTTGGCAATCACAGGGATCAAATTGACCTTCTTGTAAAGCTTCTTCATAACCACAATGTCGAGGGGTTTGAGGCTGTGGCCCGTGGGCTCGATAAAGTAGAGGCACGCGTGAACACGGCAGTCAGGGAAAGTAGTGCGGTTCATTGCAGTCTCCTGGTCCAGATATTTGTCGAAACGCGCGTCAATCTCGTCGGTGATCGGCTTCCAAGAGTCCAAATTGTTGATGTTGTCACCAAAGCCAGGGGTATCGATGACTGTGAGGCGCAAGCGCACGCCGTCCTCTTCGAACTCGGCTGTCAACGGCTTAATTTCGACGGTGCTCTGCGGGTCCTCGAGCTTCGGTTTGGGGCGCATCAGCGACGTCTCAAACAAAGTGTTTACAAGAGTGGACTTTCCGAGGCCAGACTCGCCCACGACCATAAAATTGAGTACAAATCCTTGTTTGAGAGATTTCTGGTGCCACTGTTGGGGGAAATTGCTGAAACCTACGAAACCGTTCAGTTTGCGGCGTACGACGACTGGGGCCGATGCCAGCGACTCGTTACCAGCCTGAGTCACCGCGGCACTGATGCTGACTTGGTCACTGCCATTGTCATGCGGTGCATCAAGAAAATCTCGGTCGTTAAACCCACTGTTTGCGAACTGCGTGTCCATTGGGGTTCGCGTTAGGGAGGTTCGCGTTGGGATAAGGGGTGGTTGATGAGGTAAGAGATGAGGTAAGGCACTTTAACGCGCCTGTGTTTAGCATTTGAGTTTCAGAATAGAAAAGAAAGGGTCGGGTGGTGTCATTTATTTTCTAGAGTCGTGGTGCACGCCAGAGGTGAAGGTGGTCACATTTGTGGTGTTCGGTAAGTAGGCAGAGATATCGAGTAGTATGATGCTAAGCGTTCGTATCGAAGTATCCTTTGCGTCAGTTCTTAGCGGTGAATCCCCAGAGTTGGTGCTTGTTTCGCCACCCTTCGTATAGATTTCAATAATCCCGCGTGCGGGTTTTTGCATAAATAAAATGCTATAAAAGTTATGCTTTCTTAATATTGGGGTAGTTGCTAGTCTTCTCACTAAGTTTAAATAAGTATTATTCCAGTGCGCACTTGTCGTAGTTTACTCACTGAGGATAGATCTTCCGCAAATCCGCTTCATCAAATACTTCTTGCGTAACTGGATCATATATGCTGAGGCCCTCAATGCCTGCTTGATCCCTAAGTTCTCTGAGAGTGTTGGCTCCATAGCAGCGACCATTGGGCAAAATTACCATCTCGCTGTCCAAGTGGCTCTTTGTATGGTGGGCATAAGGTACCGATTGTGCCAAAACTCCTAGATCGCTACTGCATGCGGGGCACATGTGGTCTTTGAGACTCTGGTTGCGATGTCGTGACAATCGTGGACGCGTTGGGGAGCAGTTGTGAGTACGTAGAACAGCCAATCCGGAGGAAACCAGATCCAAGAGCTCTATCTGTGGCGATTTACCATGGATCTCGAGAAATGCAGCTATAAAGCACTGCTCTAGTTTATCCCACCCAGGTGATGTACCGGCCTTAACGAGAAATAAAGTAGCACTGGAGAGCGAGGCATAATGTGCGTCGAGATGTTTACCCAAATACTTGCGGGAGTAAGTTATTGCTTTGAAGGGGTCCGTTTGAGCAAGCTCATAGAATTGTTGGTGTCTTACATTGTACTCTAAGGGGTTCCCAGCCTTGCGAAGCGAGACTCGTGAGTTTATGCACCATTGAAGGACGGGGGAAGCGTCGTGAGCACGAATTGACTTGACTATTCTCCAGCACTCCTGCATTAGTGAAGTGTCGAGGAGATTATGCAGTGAATAGTGATCTGCTAAAGCAGAGGCAGATCCAGCGTAGTTGGACCTCAGAAAGTAATCGCCGATGTAGAGAAGCAGCTTATCCTCAAGAGGAGGGTTAACCTCAAGATATTCGGTCCGACGTGTGTAGGAATTCTCTGCCTCAGTAAATGATTCAGTGATTTTTTGCAGCTTCGTTTTGAGTGCTTTCAGCCGTTCAAGGGTAGCAATTCGGGCCTCTGCATCGAGACCCGTCTCCAGCCGCTGGACTAGAGCCACAAGCTCTTTCTCAATGTGTAATTGCACTGATTTAAGAGCAATCCGTTGTGTTTCTATAGGAACTTTCAGGATGGAGCTATCCATTGATTGCAGGGCTTTGGCTGATTCTAGGCTGATAGGGGTGCAGGTCTAAAGTGAGGTCTCTCAAGGGTGATATGTCTATTTATGTAGTTTCTCGTTGCCATTGAAGCAGAAACGAAGTACCTATGTTGTCTTGAGGCCTTACTTTATCCTAAAGTGTTAGATACCTCTACTGCTACTTGCTAGATTCTTGGCACGGCGATGTTGCTGGTCCCCTATTGAGCCTTTGGGTCCGTTAACGAATCTAGTAATTTGGGTTATAACCTCCCAGACTTCCTCCTATAGTCATCCTAGTAAAATCCCTCACCATCTTAGTGTGGCCCCTTGTCCGCATAGTCATCTCCTAGTCGACCCCAATTCAGGCTTGCTATGAGTGAATCCCCGCGATCCCCTCCTTCACGCTCTCGCTCGCCCGTGAACGAACAGCAACCATTACTTTCCCACCAGTCCGATCCCCATGGTCCTCCTAGCCCCTCCCGCAGCCGCTACCAGGGCTCAATTCGCAGCTACGAACCTCGGTCCCGTGAGCTCCCCGATCCCTTGAGTTCTTGGTCGGTTCGTTCTTACCGCTGGATATTACTACTTCTGGAAGGTTCTGCTTTCATTCTGTCGGTCGCCCTGCTTGTTGACTCTTATAAATCTCTGGGTATCACGGCCCCTCAGGGCTCTGGCTTTGATATCTTCACAACTATCGCTCTAAGTGGCATATCGTTGTTTATCTCTCTCAGCTACTACAAAATCCCCTCTAAATTTGATTCCACAATTTCATACGCCACGGCCATTGTTCTGCTGGTCGATGTCGTGATGGTCCTCTCGGTTCCCGAGTTGAGGCACCGCTCAGGAGTCGGCGCCCTTGCTTTTGTGTTTGCATTGTTTGTATTTTGGGCAGGCGGCTTTGCTAATGACATTGTGTTTAAGGCAAAGCGTGCCGAAGACGTAAGACTCTACGGTCACTACGATAGTAGACGCACTTTGACTGAGTGGTTTGAAGTTCTTTTGTTCAATATTGTGCGGTTGCTGCTACTGGTTGGTGTCATTCTTGTCTCTGCAAATCTCATCATCGATGCAGCAGACTCTAACCTCTCTCCCTTGGGTCAGATTGTACCTGTTGATGTTGACGGTGACCTCATCAACATCCATGTCGCGTGCACACCTGCCGGGAAAGGACCGCTCGTTATCGCTGAAAGTGGTCATTATGGAGCTGAAGAGTCTGTCCGCTGGATCATAGGCAGTGATAATATTGGCGCCGTTTGCTATTGGGACCGCCCTGGTCGTGGATTTAGTGACAACGCGCCCAGCCCCCTTGCTGTGGGTAACACTGTGGATATTTTGATGGATGCACTCGAAATTGCTCGTCCTGGATACCGTAACGAGTCGACTATTCTGGTGTCTCACGGCGTGGGATCGCTCTATTCCCGCGTCTTGGCAGCCAAACTGGGCAAAAGTGCCAAAGGTCTCATGTTTGTTGATGGACTTCACGAAGAGTTGTTTTACGACACTTGGGGTCTTTTGCGCTCTATCTGGCATTTTATTCTCGGTGTAGTTGCTCCTGTCCGCCCTGGTAAGCTGGTCTCTGTCCTTCAGCAGTACGGCGCAGGTGACCGTATTTATGGCCGGCTTGAGCACCTGAGCCCTCGTTATCAAAAATCATATTTGCAGGAACTGGCTTCCGCGTCGCGTCAATCTCGTCGTGATATTGGGGATGCAACTTTGGCGCTCGCGCCTCATATCCCTCTTCTTGTAGTTAGCTCCAGCGAACGCTGTAAGGACCAGCAGTGGAGTACTTACCAGAGACTTCTGCTGAAACTCAGCGATAATGTACTGGCATGGAAGATTATTGAGGGTCCCCATGAGCTGTGGAGAAACTCAAAATCATCCAAACAGCTCTCTAATTTGCTCGAATCGTTGGCAAAGTACATCTAGCAAGCTCAAGATGCGCAACCTGTTTAGATGGCTCCCCGTCCAAACCTGTCTGTATACCTATAATTTATGTATTCCAAAATGTTTTGTATGAGATTAAAACACGAGTCTAGCTTAACTATCCCAAAGTGGCATGTAACCAGAGTACAGGGCTGCCGTGGCTATAGACATTTCTACCCTCGATTTTTGACCACATAATTTGCTGTTAGAAAGAATATTGGTACGAATGGTAATTGAAGGTGCTATCTACCTCTCAAACTGGTATTCAGGATGCTACATGCCATATCAAACCTACCTGCGTCTCTACGAAGATTCTCGCGGGCCATCGATGTTGTCTCAGCTAGTATGAATGACGCTTTCCAGAATACGATATCTAAAACGAGCTCCCACAGAATAAGACTTGTTCTTCGACGGATATGCAAGCTCTATGCATCCACCTGTGTCGTGCGGGGTTTATATTTAGTGAATCGAGCTGAATTGAGGCTTTCTGGATTTAACAAGATTGTATTTAAGCTATTTAAGCTTTAAATACAGGCACGAAGCTTGTGGAGTACTCATTTTCAGGCTATGTGTCTATCTATAATAATTGACATGCGTGGCGATGATCGTCACTGCAGATCGATAGAGGTGAGCCTATCTTGATAAAGCTGGAAAAGATTAGCGAATGGCCGCGAGGACAAGAGCAAGAAGTAGACACATCAAACAGCGGCTGTTAAAGTCCCATTGCTCAAATTCAAAATCGGCTGTTGCACCCATACCACCAGAATGAATGCCCACTCGAAGAGTTGGCATGGCGAGAGCACTGATCCTAACATTGGTTATATACATGTGCATGCACGTGCTTAATCATAAATATTTGGTATACATAAAGCATGAACGCGCATGCAGTATCTGTAGTTTCTCGAAAAGAGCTTTTATTTCCCGTATTTCATGCTGACCCTGTGAATCTAATCTAAACCTGAAACCGAGGATGCTCGGACTTGATTAGAATGCACACGCACCAGCTTTGGCATAACAAAAAGGATCTCGGTGTAATAAACACTGTAGTACTAGATCACCTATGTATTCAATGTATCAGGCAATATTAAACCTCCAAGAAGTGTGGCGCATTCCTGAATTCCTTCGTGTCCGAGTGCAGCCCGCACCTCATGGCTCTACTGTAGAGGCTCTGGTCCCAACCGTGACTAAGCAACGCCAGACCCATCTCCCAACAGCTTCCACCTCAGTCAAGTCTAGGAGGGAGTCTAGTAATCCCTTCATAGTAACGATTACTTGAACAGGGTAGCATTAACATTAGCATCTAAAAGCGACTAAAATAATGCTCTCATTTGGTTCGAAATCATCTGGAGATGCGAAATGGCGTGGAACAATTGAAAGAGCGCTTGCATCCTGGGATTCCGTCGTGGAATGGGGTGATTATATCGTCTTTTTGAGCCGTCTCGAGAAGGCTATCAAGTCAAAAGCAGGCAATGGAACGGAAATGCCGCTGGCTGGCCCCGTTTCTGAGGCTCTTTCTCGCTGTCTTGACCCCTCTTTACCCGCAGGTGTACACCAAACCACTATACAGGTCTATAACACGCTGTTTACTTCAATTCCTCGATCGCAACTGGACAAACAGATCAATATCTGGCTGCCAGGAATTCTACCACTTGTTTCGTATGCCGCTTTTAATGTCAAGCCTCAAGTGATACAATTGCTGGAGACGCACGTTCTCAGCGTCCCTAATTTGCGCGAACTGTGCCGTCCATTGCTATTGAGTACACTGCCGTCTATTGAGGACGAAAGCAGTGAGTGCTATACAGAGATTCTTGGCCTAATCACAAAAATCAAATCTAATCTCGGTGATGATGTCTTGATGTGGCAATGTATCGCTATGTGCTGCATTAGCTCCAGTGAGTGCCGCCTTGGCGCTCTCAACTATTTTGGACAATTCCTCCCTTCTTTGGAATTTCTTGACGAGCAGTCGAAACCTGTGGTCTCTCCCGAGCCCGGCATCTTCTTGCGTGCTGTCTCCTCCGGTTTGATGGATTCCAACATTTTTGTTCAGCGCGGATTCCTCGATATCTTGGCCAAAAGCTTGCCAATTCATAGTCAGGTTTTCAAAGAGTGTGCAGAATCTGACTTCGCATCGCTTCTTTATTCTGCATGCTCCACAATTCTCAGAAAAGACATGAGCTTGAACCGTCGTCTCTGGGCGTGGTTATTGGGCCCTGATCCCGAACTCAGCGAGACCAAACTTAGCAGAGTTGATTATTTTAAAAAGAGCGGAGCAAATGCGTTAAAAGAAGTCTTGCTGAAACACATTCCAACCGATCTCTCTGACGTTTGTTTAATTGTGCATGGTCTCATGGACCGCTGGGAGCTCGCAACTGTTATTGTTCCAGACTTGTTTATTCCCATTATTCAAGCTGCAAAAGAATACCCTGATCAGTTTGCAGCCGTCTCACAGCTTTTTAATGGTGTTGAATCCAATCTCATTTGGAAGTGTGCACTTAAATTTATTCTCGATGGTGATACCCAAACAGTGCAGTATATCCTCGATAATTTTAATGTTCAGGAAGAAGAAATGCTCAGCGTACATTTGCCCTTAGTCCTTCTCGCCTGTGTCAGTCTAAAGGAGCCCCCACAAGCGCTTGCAAAAACATTTCTGAAGCTTATACCTGCATCCTCTTTCACAGCTCTCAGTTCTTTCGAAAATAATACCACTGATCCAGTGCCACAGATTATGAGATATTACGAGGAGTCGCTCGGCTCAGAGGAAGGGGACATTGACCCGCCGTTCAGTACTCAAGAGGTCACAGAAAAAATTGGATCATTTCTGGTCAAGTCATATCATGCCACAAACAGCTCAGTTTTGTTAACTCTATTTATAGAGCATCTACCGAGTTTCAGTGCTCGTATTCCCGAACTCATAGAAGCAATGCTGTCGTCAAAGCCGGATTGCCAACTTTTTGCCAGTGTCAGCTCCACAATGGACTACACTGAAAAAAGTCTTTGGATACGCTCCGGAGTGGAGTCATATTTCAAATCACTCTCGTCTGACCAGTCTTTGCAGGTCGAAGTTGTCAGAGATATCTGGGTGTGTCACGAAAGTGCTGGGGAATTGCTGGTGCCTAGTGCATTAAGCCAGTGTTTCGCACAATGTCAGACCCCCTTGCATGTAGGGAGAGCCTTTAATGCTCTTTGGGTGCACTCAATCGATCGCTCAGGATATGACGAACTGCTTGCCAAGCCAACATTGTTATTCTTAGATTTGCTGGCAACTCAGAGTACAAAAGAATTGGCTCAACTCTTTGTTCGATCAGCAATTGTTAGTACCAACACTGTGGATAAGTTGCTCAAAATTCTGTTCAATCGCATAAAAACGGGAGATAGCGCGCTGCTAGAGTACTACCTCAACCACATCAAACGCCTGGTATTCGGTTCTGACCTCAAAGAAGTAAAAAAGGTCTTTTTGAGTCAGTTCTCTAAGCCTTTCCTGGAGTTTTTCCGTGAGTTATTATTTGTTCACCAGAACGATGAGTGTTATGCCGTTGGTATTTCCATTATCCAGGGTTCCACCCTTGAAGCTGATAAGCTCAACGTGTCAGCTCTTACAAGCGTGCTGGAAACACTGATTTTGGAATCAAAAGCAACAAATACACCACTTTTGCAGTTCATCAACACCGTTTTGCCGCATGTTCCCTTTGATAAACGAGTTACATTCGGAGACCAAGATACGTTAGAGTATCAGCTGTTCAATGTTCTCAACAACAGTATCAAAGTAGTGAGCACTGAGCCTGAAGTCGCCGCTATGGCATCGTTCCTCGAGACATTTCTCGCTGTGTTTAAGGAGTCGGTACCGCAGATCGTTTATCCCATCACCGTCTCACTGGTAACTAGATTAAATGAGCTCACCGAGGAGCTCGAAACTAATACTGAGCTCGTCTTGCAGTTTATCTTATGTCTGGATCGCCTGCTGTTCATCAACTTTCAGTATCTTTATGATGCCAAAGGCGGCCACTTTTCCTCTTATGAAGATGTTGTAAACTCTTCAGAGGGTGCTACTGCGTCAAAACTACTTGGTAATGTTATAAGCGGTGTTTTCAGTGTGGAAAGTCCCGGTGATCGGTCTGCTATTCAGAATGGTCGGGTACTTCTGTACGAAGCTATTGATATGACCATGGCTAAGTGTTGTGCCTACTGGGAGTCAATGGAGAAATCACGCGTAAACACTGCCACAAATGCCTACTCCACTGCGTTGTACACTACAGGCCGGTTCAAAACACGTCTCCGTAAACTCACCGCATTGTTATACAAATATGAGCCAATTGAGACTATCAAATTGTGTGCGGAGTATTCTACCAGCATAAAATCAGCTGTGAAATTCGTGCATATGATTGAGGGCTCTCGATACAAAAACACTGTGCAGGTTTTGTTCGATAATATCCTTACTCCGCAGCAATACTATCAAAAGAGTGTGGCCAACGACAAGCTCTTCGATTTTCTTAAGCAATACATCAAGACCCTTGAAAGTGATGTTTTGGAGGATATTTGGAATGTCTTTATGAATTTTTGCGTGGAAATCACTACCAAGGCAAGTCAGTATCAGCCGATTCTTATGGATATCTTGCAAGTGCTGGTGATAGTAAGTAAGAAACTCGATGGCACATCATTTGGTCAAACGAAGCGGCTTCGTAAAGATCTCGCAGATCAGTTTACCAAACTGTTTAATGCGGTCCTAGAGCAGGAAGATTTTGACGCCCTTATTGACATTGTTCCCAGTTTGTCTATCGCTGTGCAAGACATTGATAAACAGACATCATTGATAGGAAAGGTCGTTGGTATGTGTGTCTCTCGTTTCAAGGGTGACTCTTGGGCCAATGTTCCTATTTCTGTGGCCCGCTTATTTGCAGTTGTTGTGGAAAATTCTACAAACCCCCGTGTTTGGAAACAGCACTTCACAGATCTCTTTTTCGATTCTCGGTTCTTTACCCTAAGTCTCGAGCAAGCTCGAAGTTTTATGCATGTTATCGACAAGTGGGTCCAGTTAGACAAAGAGCGCGTTTCAGAGTTCCTGGGCCGTATTGCTACATATGGATCTAACAGTGTGTTATTTGGGTGGTCGTCTAACAGTTCGTTTGTTGACCATAACTTGAAACGACTGTCTCTTATGGTTCTCTGTGCTGAGCAGCTACCACTCAACACGACGAAACTGATCAACCAGCTTGCAACGATATGGAGCAACAAAGAGAGTGTTCCTTGTAGTTGTCTGTTACTACGTGCGTTAGCGCTAGTAAAAAACCAGAGCCAGATCTATGTATTTATTGGGTTCAAGCTCCAGGGATTATTTTCAGACCTGCATAGCGTTATCCACAAGGACCTTGACGAATTGAGCTTATCAGTGCTTATTGAAGGTACTAAACTTCTCGATTTTGTACTTACTCTTGAGCCTGATGAGTTCCAAATGTATGAGTGGCTATTTATCTGTGACAGTGCCGATGCCATCTACCCTCGTCAAACCCCTCAAGAACGCGCTGGTGATATTCTCGATAAACTAGCATCAAAGAAGGAAATCAACAGACTTGCGAGTACATCTAATGTTTCAACCATCCAAAATAGCAAAAGGGAGCCGCTTGTACCCAGATATGCATCTATTGGCGACGTCACGGCATTCTTTAGCCAAGCATCTATATCACTGTATGAGGAGATGTACTCATTAGCACGTGCAGATGAAACTCTTCTAAAAGAGCATATTCTTGGAGACATGTTCAAATAAAATTATCCTAGCTAGTTGAATAGTTCACTGGTTGGTCTAAACATTTCTTGTTGCACATTATCGGCTGGTAGAGTATCCATGATAATGAGATCCTTAGGAGTGGATTCGAGTTTTGAAAGTCGTTCATTAAGATCTACAATCTGATTTTGTAGCTCTTGAATATGTCGTATACAATGAAGCTTCTTTCTAAGGCGAGAGAGTCGGTTTTGCAGGTGCATGTTATGACGACGAGGCACGGGATGGATGTTGTACCCTCCTTTGAGTGGGGATTAATTAGTACTACTTCCGAGCAGAAGCTTCAGACAACTCGCAAGCTTCATCTCATTATTCAAAAGTCTTGAAGAGGTGAAGGGCGATCCAATGCCAAAATACTCTTGAGGGCCTAAGCCGCTATACTATGCGAAGTGGACATCGTAGATTAGTTTGAATAAATTACTTGTTTTTGTCATTCGCGCTGTGTATATACATTGATAAAGCCTGTTTTCACGCTGCGCTCTTGTCTGCTCGTCTGAAACTCACTATACTTAGAACTTCCCATCCTGCTTTTCGCTTCTCGAGAATGTCCACCTGCCAGCCTTTTTGTTGCATTACGTTGCGTACATTTTCTACCCCATTTCGTGCACAGAAAAGAATTAGCGCGATACCATTCTCGCTCAGAATCTCCTCCAACCGGTTTAAAAGCTGCCATGTAACCTCCATGCCATCAGCGCCTCCATCCAGGGCCAGATAGATCCAGGGCGCATCATCTTGTTTCTCAAGTGTCTCTGGATCTTTTGGCACCTCAGGAACGGTCTCACTGGGTACATATGGGGGGTTAAATAAAAGGAGATCAACGACTTGGGGCCTGAAAGGTACCAAAGAGGCACGTAGTACCTCAATTGCCGGTTCTGACTGATTTATATTCATGTTCCACGTTTTTTGTGTTGCGTCACAGGCCCATGGATTAATATCTGTGGCATGGTATACAGCCTTGGGCCACTGCTGGGCACAAAACGTCGAAACGACTCCTGATCCTGATCCAATTTCAAGTACTGTAGCTGCATTGGGAAGTTTCTCGGCAAACGGAAATTTTTCTAGTACGTCAAGAAATAGAAAACTGTCTTCACATGGTTCATAAACGTGGGTCCCACCCGCTGTTTGAGGTGTGCTCATACTTGAGGCAGAATTTAGTATAGACTACAGACACCGAGTTTACCAGTAAGCAGGCTAGTAAGTGAAGCAACTATTACTAGGAATTGTCAAGCGCGCTTAGATTTCCCAAGACTCCCAGCTGACTCCCCGACCCAACAAAGCCTACATGACCAGCGCCGTTAGGCTCTCTTGACGTAATGTTGTTGGAGGTCAGAACACTCGTTGGGCGCTCGATTCCCGTTGAAGTGGACCCCGAAGACAAGGTAGAGACTATCAAAGAAAAGCTCGAGGAGAAGGAAGCTATCCCTCCAAGCCAGCAACGCTTGATCTACAATGGAAAGCAGATCAAAGACGATCAGACCATTGCTGCCTGCGGGTTCACCGAAGGGTCCCGTTTGCATCTGGCTTTACATCTGAGAGGAGGATGCGCGTAAAATTGTAATACATGAGCGATTTCATTTGCGTAGTGTGGCGCTGCTTTGCATGACGCAAGTGGACGTATATTAGCGCTTATACGTAGTGATTTTATTTAAATTTAAATTAGCCGATACGCCTTTAGTGCGTCATGATTTCCCTGAATCGCTGGTAAGTCGTTTCATCATGTTTTTATCTAGGCTTCGCTGAGCCCTCTCTTGATCCTCGCTTTCAATGAGTTACTAGTCATTACTTAGAACGGCTGCCTATAATGCGAGAGTCTACTAGGGGGAGATAGGAGCATACCTGAATAAAGCGTGCATTTGTGTGCCCAAAAAACAAAATCTCTTGCCAAAATGATTTCTATTTGATGCAACCATCCAATTAATTCACACCACTTCAGCCCAATTCACCTATTTCTTTCACGGCACCCCTGTGATGACTAGAAAGGGTCTAGGAGCGAAAAACGAGATTTACTAGCAGCAGACCCTAGACACTCAAGACTGACGTCCGTAGGGAACCCTGGGCACAAAAAGCCATCAAAAAGCATTTAAGTATGCTCAGAAATATAGAATCTGCAGCTAATGCAACACCTTTAAATGTTAACACGTCCAACAAGCATCAGCGGCCTCAGATCGAGCCTCAAACAGCCCAAGAGGCCGCGTTGATCCGCAATGAACAGCGACAACAATTTGAGTACAGAGTCAAGCACCACCCCCAAGATACGAATTTGTGGTTGAGATACGCTAAATTTGAAAGAGGTTTCGGCACTAAAAGGGCAGTAGCGGTCCTGAATCGGGCCCTGGAGGTCATCAGTATTGGTATTGTCGATGTATGGATGGAGCTACTGGATATCGATCAGTCGGAAACCACAGCTGAAAGAGCCATTGCGAAGTTTCCTTTAAATGACCGGATCTGGAGAATTGCGGTGCCGAGAACAGGGGAGAAAGCACGAGGCTTATTCGCTGAGTTGTGTAGCAGGACTGGTTCTGACGCTGCTGGGATTGACACTCTCGGCCCAGACGCTGCTAGCGCGGCCAATAATACGAATCATACCACCCCAACAGCGCTTACTGTCAAGTCCAATAATTCGGCTTCCCCTGCTTCAGTGGCCAATCTGCGCGCCTGGATCGAGTTTGAGAAATCCGCCAATAATTGGGCACTTGTTACACAACTCTATGAACACCTAGAAGAATACGTCAGTGATGCAACATTCTGGTGCGAATGGGTCGATGCGGCTAAGAGGGCGGCGGTTGCAGCTGACGAGACTTTGACAGACACCTCCCTAGTCTTTGCCAAGGGCATCTCTTCGCTATTTGCCGAGCCTCCCTCGTCACGCGTCACAGGAAGAGTTGCTTTCGCTATCTCATTTCTCGAAACGCAAAACGAACAGCCCAGTGAACTTGAAGCTGTGGTAGACTCCCTTCTCGAGAGTGATTTATCTCCACTCGAACGGACTCAGCTTGTGCGCGAAAAGTATCACTACAAGGCACTACAGGATTCATTAAACCCTGCCTTGGCGCGAATGCTGACGGAATTGACTCCCCAGCGCCTGGCTCACATTGCCTCAGCCATACACGGTACTCATGGCAATTGGATTATCTATAATTTTGAGAAGTTCTTCGCTGAACCTCCAAAACACACAGAAAAAACACACGAATGGAGGGTCTATACTTATGTTGCAACCAAATACGCAATTGAGCAAGGCTCATCAGCAGTTTACGAACGATTAATCCAGCTATTGCCGTTTGTATCAGCAAAGCTAGTGCTTGCATATGCTGCACACTTGAAGAAAACAGACGTAAATACATCACAAATCTTTCTCAGAGAACAAGCTCTCAAGTCGCCTGGAAAGTCAAAGCTCCTGGATGCAGTCCTGGACTTTGTTTCTTATGAAGAAGGCCAAGAGCTTTACCGGCAGCATTTGAGTGAGTTCGCAACTAAACCAACTGCGTGGGTCGTTTCCGCCGATTTTGAGCATTTACACGGGCATAACGAGAAAGCGCGCGCTTTGTATGAGTTGGCGCTATCAAATTTTGACGATCTCGATGATCGTGAGTTTATATACCGTGAATTTACGGAACTCGAGCGCGTATTGTCCATCAACGATCACAAGTCTCGTTGGGAGCACGTCCTTACGCGCAGATTTTTTGAACATAAAGAGTCTGAGTCTTTCTGGGAAGATGTCGCAAAGTTTTTGGACGAATCCTATGGCTCAGAGGTGGCTCAAAGCGTTCTTGAAGCTGGACGTTCGGCAACCGCAGAGGTGGTTGACTCCGACGCGTCAGTCCCAATTGATGATAATAATTGTTCGGAAGATTAGACTAGTCATGGTAGCGTATGTTATTTATTATTTATGAGCTTGAAGCTCATGTGAGGTCACGTTTTCCATCAGCGGCTACGCCACCTGGTGGCATAGAGAAGCTGGATGACTAGATAGCTAGCTCATGAAGATAAAGCGAACATTGATCATCTGACGCTCTGTAGGTCGGCGAACACCCGCCCCTGCATGGAATCTGCAGGACCTGCAGGTAGACTCGCATGAACGTTCCTCCATGCTTTGATAAAACTCGGCGTACTTGAACGTATATAAGAGCCAGAGGAGCACAAATGCACACCATCTCCGAAAAGACTGCGTTTTGCTTGGTCGGTACAACCGAAGCACCCTTCTTCGTACGATCGCACCACCTTTGCTCTACCCACATTGGTGTCATCGTGCATATCGAACAATGCAGGGTTAATCACCAGCAGCAAACACCGCAGTATAAATACCAAACGCTATTCTTTCTGACTACTCACCCTCTAGCAATGTTGTACCAACTAAGCGCTCTGTTAACTTTTAACTCATTGGTAGAAGCAAGTGTTGTAGATAGAGCAAACGCCGGAGACGTTGGTGCACTCACCGAATGGCAGGAAAAATACGGTGAGGATCACCACGGCCACTGGGATATCTTTAATGTAACACACTACAAGCTTGACCATGTAGACGCCGGAGATGGAACAGTCGTAGACACCATTTACTTTGGCAGAAACGGTGCGCTCGATGAGTTGTTTGAAGAGGAAGGCTTCGGCAAGCCCGAGGCTCGTTTGAACGCACATCTTGAGGCACTCCACAGTCAGAGCAAGGGTGATCCGGCCGATGCTTCCTCACCCAAAGCTCAGGAAGAGCCCAGTGTGTTCTTGCCTATTATAGCGATCTACAAGAGATTCCAGGCTTTCTGGGCTGCCGTAGTATAGGTAGACGGTTATTCTAATTGTAGAGTTTGATTAGTTGTATGGTTCTTTCGCTAGGAGCCAGATCAGGAACAGCTTAGCCATTCAAGGAGTCGGGGCTGAGGGTGTTGAAGGTCTTTAAACGACATAAGAGGATGCCAAAGGCGTGGAATTGCTTTGCCAGTTTGCTGGCATACACAGTATTCCACAACACCCAGCTATTCTTTGAGCATCAACAATGTGTTCTCGAAAGCCACATGATATTCTCCTGAAGATAATTATGCCCAGTGGCCTACCCCGCTCCTTCCCTGTACCCAGTGGACCTGAAAATCAGTCTATCATCGGAAACTTCCGAGGCAATTGGTCCACACACGGATACGTCATGGACATTTTCTGTCATGTGGACCAAAGAGTTACACACCTTTAGTTTCATGCCACGTAGATTACACGCCAGCATAGAATAGCCGACGCACCCACCATTCAGGAAGAAATGGCTCTTCAATAATTGATCCAAGAGCTGTTACGCTCTCAATCCCAGTCAATCCACAGCTCCGGCGTATGTGCTCACATGCACACCACTGAGTACACCGCAAAGGAGCATATCTCCGACAATATTTTGTTCATGTATATGTTGCATTGAGAATTTTGTATAATTTGCAACCTGATCCGCTGTATTACTTGACCAATACGCACAATTTTCTCTCCCACTACTGATCTGCAGCCTCAAAATGTATTAGTGTGGTAACCACCAAATTAAACCAGTTTTTACGCACAAATTTCATGTAATGATTTTGACTATCTCATAGCTTAAAGAGCATACTTTTCTCGCCCAAGTCTCTCTGTTTCCTGTCTTCTCCTGTCTTCCACCCCACAGCCCACACACGATACCGGTGGGATACAGTCTTTAGCCACTGAGGACGCTGAGTTTGTAATCAACAAATGAGCGGTGTGAGCTTCAGAGGAGGTACCAGTCGCTGCTTTTACGAGTGGCAGAAGTTCATGGAATGCTATTCTTCCAACGAAACCAGCGACCCCAAACAGTGCACACTCTTCGCTGAGGATTACAACGAGTGTCTGCATCACACCAAGGAGAAGAAGCGTGCACAGCAGATCTCCAATGAATACCATCGTAAACAAAAGGCTGGCGATGAGGTTCCTACCTGGGAAGAGAAGCCCAAGAGCAACTTGCTCAAAGACCTTGGTATCTTGTAAAATGACCGGGTTCAACTGAGGCATACAGATGCGCAGGGGCAAGGCGTCGGCGCGTCTACATAATTTACATAAAATAACCAAAATCTGGTGTAAAATCACGTTCTCCTTGCTGGCTCTACCCAGAGGGCTTGAGCTGGTGAGGCGCGGTGCTGGATGGTACAGTGACGGTTTGTAGCCTTTGGTCTCAGTATCTGTGCATGGCCAGAGCGTGACCTAGACCGCAATCTGATCTTGGCAGTAATACTCTAGTATTGACCGAACAAACACCTTGTGCACGCCATTGGGAGTACCTTTATCGTTCTCTTCTCAGCTGTTCCATCGCGTCATAGAGAGCTGCACTGGTTCGGTAAACCGAAGCCTGCCAGTCACACCTGGGACATCATTTACAGAAGCAAATTGGTCTATATTCTATAAATTCAGTATCGAAAACTAAAAGCTCTGTTTTGCCACCTCACGGTGCCGCAACCCAGATGCGGAATTAGGCGATAAGAAGGCCAAATCGCGGCATCTTCCCATGTCTCCGCTCATTTGATACGTATGTGCAGATCTAGAATAGTCCTTGATTCAGAATCACTCACATCGCTGCCCACTGTGGGAGCTAGTTCATGTCGGGAGTAATAACATACCGTTCATGCATACTGTGCATGCACGCTTATGCAGCTTTAGATCGATAAAAGCCTTGAGTTCGCAACGATTACCTTCTTCCTTCGTAGTCAGGAACACAATTATGTCGACTATCGATCTTATTCTCGACAAGCCACGCGAAGTTTATACATATAGTGATAGCATCTCTGGCACGGTTAGGCTGTTCGTGAGTGCAGCAGTACGGCTGCAATCTCTGAAAATTGAGCTCAATGGTAGTACGTACGCGAAACAGTGGCGGAGCCATAATGCAAAACACCACGAGCCCGAAAGACGCAAAGAGTTCACCCATCTTAAACTGGTGACAGAACTCTTGTCTGCTATATCTCTTCCTAGTGGCCACCATACTTTCAAGTTCTCGGTAAAATTGCCACAATATTGCGTCACAGACACGAAGCTACCTACTGAATGGCACATTCCACTACCCTCTTCTTTTATCATTGGCCATGCTGGCGGGGTCGAATATTCTATCCAAGCCATCGCTCATACTGGAGTTCTGAGCACGGTTCTTAAAAAGAGAATCAGCTTTCCCTTTCAGGGTATCTCACTGCCTTACTTTGGATCATCCCAATTTAGAGAACGCTTGACCATCACCCATTCCGAGCCGGTGCACTTGTATGATCAAGATGAGGAATCCTGGATTCAATGGGCTGCTGCAAAGACAGGCTTATTAAATCCTTCCGAAACTTTCCCTCTAAGGCTTGAGCTAACCCACTCGGCCGCCGGTTTACCCTCTGTTAGTACACCGCTTTTAGATATTGTCTCACTTGTGGTTGTATTGGAGAATAAGTCCGAGAAATTTCAAATGGAAGAGCGGCTTTATGTTTCTAGTATTTCAGCTAAAGTGAACTTTATTTTACAGGTCTTCTTACGGGAAAACATTTCCAGAGGTCAACACTTTCCGTGGACTTGATCGACGAGAAGGTAGAAACACTACTAGACTTCAAGGTAAGTGACAAGGGCCAACACTTATGCGACATATCAGACCTACTACAAGAAGCACAGTTAAAGCCCGAGTATGTCACCCTTAGTACACCAATCTACTCAGTCGCCGCAGAGCTGGTAGTGGATGTGGAGATTCGCCCTTCTAGTGGAAATCTCATCCGCCATACCAAGTACCAACTGGTTTCTCCAGTCAAGTTCTATACAGTGGGTGATCAGGAGACCCTTCAGGCTGTCATCGTTAGGACGGGGGGTCTTCCTCCCTACCAGGTATAGCTTGTGTACCATAGAGCGAACCGAAGCCCGCTGGGAGGGTTGACTGAGCTCATGCAAAACTTGATAGCTGTAATATTGTCATATTTAGAACGGCGTATGCCGATAACCAGCCTGGTGTATTGATTCAGGTATTTGAGGGTGAGCGCAAGTTCACCAAAGACAAAAAGCTTCTCGGAAAGTTTGAACTTCCTGGTATTCCACGTGGTGTTCCCCAAATTGAGGTCACATTCGAGTTTGACGTCATCGGTATTTTGAATGTCTCTGCTCTCGAGAAGGGCACGGGGAAGACTCAAAAGATTACCATCACAAACGACAAGGGTCGTTTGTCTCAGGTCGATGTAGATCGCATGGTTAGCGATGCCCAGAAGTACAAGGATGACGACGATAAGGAGGCTGCTCGTATTAATGCCCGTAATGGTCTCGAGTCTTATGCCTACTCTCTCAAGAACACCTTAAGCGAAAACAAGGACAAGGTTACCGGCGATAATGCATCCAAATTAGAGGCTTCCGTCAATGAGGCCACCCAATGGCTCGACAACAGCTCCTCCGCATCCACAGAGGAGTATCAGGACAAGCAAAAGGAGCTCGGAGGAGTTCCCAGCCCATTATGAGCAGGATGGCTGGTGGTGCTGGTCCGGCTTCTGGCGCTGCCCCCGGTGCTTCTGACGATGGTCCTACTGTCGAGGAAGCCGACTGATGCCAGGCTGTATAATACAAATATGTGCCTCTTGTTATTCTGTACATAGTAATAGTACCTCAATTCCAAGCAGAAGCTTGTCTGCATATGCAATCGGTTCCCCGCACTACGTCATCGCACATTTGTGGCAATGTAGTTATGTCCTTCGCATGCACGGCTATATATGACGTCACCGCTCAAAAACAATTATAAATCTGTCTTCAGAACTGTTAGGGCATGCCTTCTTCCAAAGTCGATGCCCAAATTCAAGCAAATTCTCCCGATTTGACCTACTTCCCAGGAGGCGTGATCGAGGGGAATGTTATCCTCAAAGTCCCCAAAACAACATCGTTTCGACGTATCTCCATTGATCTGAAGAGTGAGTATGAGGTCAACCTGCTGGGCTCTGCGTCCAACAAACCACCCATCCAGTCTGGTCCGCACGAGTGTTACAGTGAAATGCAAATGCTTATCGTTGGCGACTCTTCTTCACATACTTTTGATGCAGGTTCACACTCGCTACCCTTCAAATTCCAAATTCCAGTTGATGGAGTCTACCCTTCATTCGCTACCAGTCCGACGAAATCCATCATAATCACCAATGCTTTGGGTGCAATGGATGGATCAATGGCCAAGAACACTGTATCGCGTGAAACTAGTTTAAGCCATTTCCTTGAGATCGTATTGGACTCGGGTCCCGATGCTCGGCAAACCATTCGCAAACACATTATTATTCGCCCCATCCCTCTATCTGACATTCCTCGAGACACCAAACCTTTGGTCGCAACTGCCGAAGGCGAGGTGAAGAAGATGTTTGGTTCAGCTTTGTTGGCCAAGATCGAGGCAAGGATGACCTATCCAAGGCTATTTTCTGTGCCTATTGATGCAAATGCCTCCCAATTTGCCGTTGAACTTATTGGTGAAGGCGATTTTGTGAAAACCCCTATCACTTTAGCATCATTCAAGTTCAACATAATCTCCCACTTTAAGGTCAAGGGGGTCAATGATGAGGGGCGTACGTGGGCGGATCTGTCCAAAGTCTTTTCACTTCAGAAGAAACTTCAATTCACCAAGTCGTCCGGTGGTAAGTCCACATGCGACATCACAGAGATCATTTTGTCACACATTGTAACCACTACATTTCCTGTCCCACAGGTGAGCCTTCCCCATCTTGAGGTCCTCCATTCACTCAGGCTAGAGCTGGCTCTCACCGTTGGCAAGTCTCGACGCCTTGACCTTCCGATTATCGCGCGAGTTCAGGACCTTGATCTTTCAGGGATCATGAAGATACCTGGAGAGAAGAATCCGAGCCTCGCGAACTACGAGGAATTTTAGCTGTTACCATAATACCTATTGCGCAATATTATTGGCGGTGTGAGGAACTGAAACATCAATTATTTATCTATGTATTTTCCACTTAACTACTACTTAGTTGTCAAACACCTATCGCGTCTCGAAGAGGTGTTCGAGGCGCTCATCGTGGTACGTATTCCTCCAATGCTAAGATTGCGTTGATCAGTACAATATCCGTAAAGATTCAGGTTGGTTGACTGAGATCTAAATGTATTGCGTACTAGTCGAATTAAAGCTGTTAGAATGGATTATAGGGGTTTGAGACATTGAAGATTCACCAGCCGTATGAGACATCTTTGGAGCCCAATCGAGTCTTCTCTATCCCATACACCCGCATAAGTCTTGTTCAATGTCAACTAACACAAGCTGCTTGACATATCCTCGCAGCTGCATCGCTACACGTCCAATTAACGTGCATGCATACCCTAACCACCATAGCCACTCGATCTCATTCTCAGTCCCTTGAAGTAACTTATTAGTTTCACCAGGAGTAGTTTCAATTCATAAAACACGTAAGAGATGAAAAACAAGGCTTTTATTCTCCACTATTCGTGGTATTTACACGTACCGACCAGCTCGCCTAGAGGTCTTACATAACAGACGCGTAAATTCGCCACTTTTTAGATTACCTGGCGCCACTTAGCTACCCTTCTACCAATGTCCTCGCCGTTGCCGACGGATCCTGATAGTTCTGCGCCCCCCACGCCGAGAGACTTGGCATCCAGTCCCGTTCAGCTGGCATCAAGTCCGAATGCCGGCTTGACATCGAGCCCCGTACACATCTCAGAGGGCATGTCCTCCCCCGTGGCTATGCCCTCGTCGCATGCGTCGGTTTCTTCCACCACTTCGACCAGAAGTAGATCGCGCTATTTCCGTCCTGATATTGGCTATTCTATTCCCGCATCTGAGGGATCAACGCTCGGCTCAGACTTCCATGTGACAAGTGATATAGGCGACGGTCCCCAAAAGTATATCTGGGGTACCAGTGTGTCAGTGGAGGAAACCCATAGGCTTTTCCGCAGTTTCCTGGAAGATTTTAGTCTTCCCGAGGAGCCAGATGTGCGTATTTATATGGAAATGATTAAGAAAATGCGTTTTGCCGGCACGACGAATCTCAATTTGGACATGCAGAACCTGAAAATCGGTAATAATAGTCCCTGGCGAGTGCTCTACTCTCAGATGCGTGATTACCCCAGCGAAGTGTTCCCTATCTTGGATCATACACTCAAAGAGATGATGCACAAATTAAATCAAGAAGAGCCACTTCCCGGGCTAGACAAGGACAAAGAATATGCACGTATCGAGGGATCTCACTACAAGGTTCGCGCATACAATGTACGCAACGACTCGGACGGCCTTATTCGTGATATGCGTGAGCTCAACCCCGGTGACATTGACAAACTCGTCACTATTAAAGGACTGGTTCTTAGAGCCAACGATATCATCCCGGAGATGAAAACCGCTTTCTTCAAATGTTCTGTATGTGATAAGACCATGAATATCGATATCGACCGTGGTACAATCGTCGAGCCAACCCAGTGTGACGCACCAAGCTGCGGTGCTAAGAATTCTATGCAACTGATCCACAATCGCAGTACATTCATAGACAAGCAAATTGTTCGCCTTCAGGAAACCCCCGATGCCATCCCGGATGGTCAGACCCCCCACTCCGTCACTCTCTGTGTTTACGATGAGCTTGTGGACTATTGCAAAGCCGGTGATCGTGTACAGGTGACAGGACCCTACAGAGGAGTGCCTGTACGAGTCCATCCTGCTCAGCGTGCAGTCAAGTCGCTTTTCAAGACCTACTTGGATGTAACGCATGTGCAAAAGACCGATAAGAAACGTATGGATATTGATACCTCTACAACCCTCGAAAACCAAATGGGTGAGACTCAAAACCGCACACAAACTGATATGGAGGAACTAAGAGTTCTCACTCCGGAAGACATAGCGAAAATCCACGAGATTTCACGTCGTCCGGATGTGTACTCGTTGCTTTCTCGATCCCTGGCGCCTTCTATCTACGAACACGACGATGTCAAGAAGGGTATTCTGCTGCAATTGTTTGGTGGTACTAATAAAACTTTCAAAAAAGGTGGCTCCCCTCGATACCGTGGTGACATCAATGTGTTGCTTTGTGGTGATCCATCCACCTCCAAGTCGCAAATGCTTCAATATGTTCACAAAATTGCCCCTCGTGGTATGTACACCTCAGGTAAAGGAAGTTCAGCTGTCGGTTTAACTGCCTATATTACTCGTGATGTCGATAGTAAACAAATTGTGCTCGAAAGTGGTGCTCTCGTGCTGTCAGATGGAGGTATCTGCTGTATTGATGAGTTTGACAAGATGTCTGATGCAACTCGCTCAGTTCTGCACGAAGTAATGGAGCAGCAAACGGTCTCAATTGCTAAGGCAGGTATCATTACCACTCTTAATGCTCGTACTTCGATTCTGGCTTCCGCTAACCCTATTGACAGTCAGTACCGTCCTGAACTCAGCGTAACACAAAACATCGATCTTCCACCTACGCTGCTCAGTCGTTTTGATCTTGTTTACCTTATTATTGATAGAATTGATCAAACCGCTGATCGCCGTCTCGCAAAGCACCTGGCAAACATGTATCTCGAAGATCGTCCTGAGAATGCATCATCTGATGAGGTATTACCTACCGAGGTTCTTACAATGTACATCTCTTACGCCAGAGAAAACTTTCATCCCAAAATCCAGCCTCAAGCCCGCCGTCGTATTGTAGACGATTATGTCCGCTTGCGTGGAATGGGCGATAGCGCGATTCCCAATGAACGTCGTATCACCGCTACCACTCGTCAGCTCGAATCAATTATTCGTCTCGCGGAGGCGCATGCAAAAATGCGTCTCTCTAATACAGTGGAGGAAGTTGACGCTGTGGAGGCAGTACGTCTCATGCAGGAAGCAATCAAAGATTATGCTACGGACAGTAGTGGTCGCATTGATATGGACGTTGTACAGACTGGTGTCAGTCGCTCCCAGCGTGATAATATTGAGAGAGTCAAGGACCGGATTCTTGGCTTGTTAGAGCAGGGCCAGACTCCTCGTGAAGAAGTTGTCAACAAGATAATCGAGGCAAACGTTACCGCCGATAGAGCCCTAATCAATACTGCTCTCGAAGAATTACACAGCACAGGTAGTATTTTGATTACCGGGCAGCGTAGACTGGTCAGCAGGGCAGATGGTGTATAGCTTGTTATATCTGTCTTTGACATTTGAAGTCTTCAACCTATGTATTCAGCTTATCTATATTAATTCCGACTCCAGTCAGGTGATGATATCACCACGAGATCAGCGTTTGGTATGGTTAACCCGAGAAGCATCGTATACATCTACTCGTGGTCATCAATGATTTGCACCTCCCTATTGAAACGATCAACAATCTCCAGTATTTGTGTCGCTGTCATATGCCCAATGGGGCACTCCCACTCGGACTCCAATATGCAGCGTTCTTTTTGGTCCTCTTTTTGACGCCAAATCTTGCGCAAGCCGTTCTTCACGGGAATCTCAAGAAGGGGATTACTGAGTGCTAACTCGTGAAAAGCGGGATTGCCCAGGGCGAATTGCCCGATCGAGACGGCACCAGTCAATACAAACAAAATACTCAAATAGCTGTCCATTTTAGGTTCCGGTAATGAGCGTAGAAATGGGGTCACAAATCTTTGTGTGCTTTCATTAAGAATAGCAGAAAATATATAACCCACTTGGATGTTGCATAGTGGAGTGCACAGTTGGTTGGTATGCACAAACTCCTCGACCTTAAAATACCAATCAGTATTAGCTTGTAATTGTTCTGCGGCAGTTGATTTTAGGGGCTGCTTGAAGTCTGTGCGAACGGTCAATGTACGTATGGGACTGATCATTGATGTTGGACGGAAGGGTACCCGCTACCTGTATTTAAAATATGGGCGATCATCATCCACGGCAACCTTGAGAGGATTTGCAGGAATATAGCCAAAGCTTAAGTGATCTACAAACTACGAGGGGTATAATGGGGTTATTTAAGGCCTCTATAACCTTTAAATAGATTATTTCTCACTATGCCAACTCTTGTGGCTACACACCATGTGACCCTGTCCCCGCAAAATAACGCAACTGTGGGCAGTTATGCAATAGCAATTAAAGTTAACGGGTGAGAAACGTTTCGCTTTGTGAAGCGATACAATTTGATTGTTAATTCAAAGTAATAAAACTCGAGCAAACTGCTTGTGGTTATGGTTGTGTCGTTTATGTACAAATATTGATGATCACAGATGATCACGGAAGATTTTCTATGTTATCATGCGGCCAAGCGACCATGGTTGTATAGCTCGGTCAAGTAGCTATAAGATGGGCTAAAATTACATCAGTTGGATACACAAGACATGTCATTTCAGGCGCAAACCCTCGTGGGCATACATGAACCGTTACGAGATCGACGCGGCAGCACGGCGTGATTGTCACAAGAGACTCAAGCCAATTAGTAAAGTGCTGAGACCTTTAGCTAGTGCCGTTTGGCAGATCAAGGAGGATTGGGGATTTGCGGTTGCAACCTTGTGAAGAGTGCGTATCGAACGCAATGCGCAAACCCACAGCAAGCCTGGCAGTCGACTACGTCTTCGATGGGTTTGTGTTGGGCATAATCACTTTTTGGGTTTACATTCCTGGATTTAGTTTCCCCGAAGATGCCTGGCTCTAGTTTTGATTTCGTACCGGCACCTTCCTCTTCAGATTGGACATGCACGTTGTCAAACTGTCGGGTGAGTGGAAAGTTATGGTTAAGATGATAATATGGAGTTCTTGATCTCACAATACATTGCTCCTTAGTACAGTGTAACGTACTGGCTCTTGCTAGGTTCCTCGGGCTGGCTGGGGTGCAGATGACATGCATATATATGCAATCTGCCACATATTTTCAAGAGACTCAATCGCTTGATAAAGGTGCCTGAGTGGTGTACCCGCCTATAACCACAGTTAGAGATACTTGTATACCTCGTATATTATTCCTTACGACACTTCCATTTCTTTTTCAACGCCTTTACCGCATTAAATCTTTTTAATGAGATTTCGAGTATGTATATTTATGTAGTATGACGTCAAAACTGACCACACTGAGAAAGTTCGCGACAGAGATCAAGAGAAGACAGAACAAAATCGCTAAGAGACTGCAAACCCCAAGATTATAGAACAGAGTGTTCTGAATTAACGTTTCAGAGGCACCAAAACCCACAACGCAACTCCACTCCTCGCCTATTAAATCAAGCCACTGATTAGCTCATTCTCCCTCCCTTTGTCGAACGACAAAGGGGGCACCAACCTTCAACTCAACATAGCTATAAATAGTGGGCGGAACTCCTTGGGCTCAGACCTTGTTGCAATTTCCTTGAGAAATCGCAATGCACTTCTTGCGAGGCAATACGATAAGACGGCAATGGCGTTACGAGTCTTTGTTGATGGGCGAAGAAAATGCTGAGATATCTCAAGATGCTACGAAACAGCGTAGCAACAACCAGACAACTCAACATTTATATCCCCACTGGCGGCGGCTGCTTGTAGTGCTGAGAGCTTGACGGGCTTGATACTTGAGATCGGCATAGAGCCAACGAATGCGGCCACCAAATGCGGCAATGCACTGGGCGGTAACTTGAATCACCAAATTGATACCAGTAATTGAGATGACCATTGTGCTGGGGGCAATAGCTGAGCTGCTTGAGTCCTCCGGGCTTAAAGCTTCACGCAAGCTTTTGAACAAGCTCAAATTAGACTCTGAAAAAGAGGTTTTGTATATTAGTTTAAATCATTATTATTTCATGCTATAAATTACAATGCGTTGTGATAGTAAGCCAGCTAAAGTCTCGAGATTTTTAAAAGGATTGAGAAGGGGCCGCCATGCTAGGTCCTTCGTGCTAATAGTCGCCACGCTTTGCTTCCAATCCAAATTATGGAGTCGAAAGTTATTTGGACCCCGGTAGCTATGATCAAGTCAGTATAATTATAAAATGACGCGCGGTTGTTGATCGCTTGTAGAGGGTGCCATTGTGATATTCTGTATGCACCGCAAAGCTCACATCGAACTCTGTGAGTTGCGAACCTAATAGCTCCAGGCGAACGCCAAAGAGCCGCATGCACAAACTTCTCATCGTCTTGAAGCCTATAAGAAGCGTACGAAAGCAAAATACTACCTCCATCCATTGCGACCAGTGCAATTTCATAGTCGTCTTGAAATCCTGCTCTAATGTATCGAAAAATATTGGGGTTTTCTCGAACGGCATGCAGCACAAGGTCTCGGTTCTGAATAAATGGCACTGCCACTTCGAGCTGAACACTTAAATTCAAAGCTTGGATCTGCAGCGTTTCGTCGCCAGAAAATCTCTCTGATGCAAATTCCAAGGCGCGTGGGTCATTGTTTAAAGCGGTGATTACCACCTCTTCATCATCCTGTAGTTCGGGTGATGCGAACTGAAGTGCCAATCCTGACCGACGCACCGCAGTCAGAACGACTTCTCTATTGTCTTTCAAACGAGCTGATACAAATTCAAGAGCCAATCCATCTTTGGACATCGCCTCTATTACAACAGCAGTGTTATCACGAAGACGAGGAGATGCATATTGAAGAGCAGAGCCAGAGTTGCGAACAGCCTCGAGAACAACATCTGGGTCATTGGAAAATGGCGTGAATCTCAAAAGGTCCCCTTGATATTTCACAATCAATCTGGCGGTTACCTGAGTCTGAGTAGCAGTGAACGCGTCGACATATTGTACGGCGGCCTCATTCGAAGCAATAGCAATTTCGATGAGTTCAGGATGGCTACAAAGTCGTTGCGAGACATACTCAAGAGCCATTGCATTCTGTCTCACAGCCACTCGTGCCAGTTCCATGTTGTCCTGTAACTCTGGGGTTGCATACGCCATGCAGAGGCCATTCAAGTGTACAGCACACACCATCGTAGGCCAATCGAAATATTTGTGTGGTTTGAAATATGGCGCTTGACGCACTAATACCCCTAATGAAGTGTCAGGGTCATCTAGAGGTTCGTCATGAAGAGAATCAAGCCATGCCTGATGATGATTTCCACGCCATGCCTTGATGTGCCGCAACTGAAGAGATCGAGGAGCGTCTGCCATTCTTGAGCAGTATGCTGCTGCAACATTTGATTCGCGGCCATGAGGATTCAAGTATCTCCATGCTGCATCAGACATGAATTCGTGATACATTGAGCGACAAATGGCCGCCATCTTCAGATAGGTGATGGGGTTTGGGGGGATATGTGTGCGTAAAAGAGAGGCAAGGACGCTGATTTTTGAGCTTTCAGCGGAGCCATTGAGCGATAATAACGCTTGCGAAGCAGCTGCGTCCTCATTTGAATCTTTACTACTACCAGAAAATATCACAACGGGACGGTCGTCTATGCTAGAGCTGAGATCCCCATGAAAGTTAGGATCATCGATTGATGTAGAATAAGATTGAGAATCGGATGTAAAGGACTCATGAAATGCTGCCGGAGCTGAAGTGTCGGAGTTCAGACCCCTCGAATCAGAGTTAGATGCAACTAGAGAGCCTGGGGTGCCCGAGAGACCGCCGGATAGATAGCGATTCATTGCCACAGAAATCCAAGGCGGGGGGAGGTACAGTAGCTCGAAGAGTGAGTAGAGTGGAAATGGGTGGTCAAATAATTGTCTTGGAGAAAATGTTCTCTGTTTCGCGTAATTACGCTGTTTCAGAACGTTTTGGCTCATATACTTTGCTATCGAGATATGCGCCGGTATAGCTGGGGTGCATATATATGCATGCTTATGCACGGCGTCAAAAGTCGTTATAATGGTCAATATTACATCAATTAGAGATTTAAGGTGTAAAAGCACTGATTCTCATGTTGCTACTGGCGACTAAACGCCAAGAAACCCAAATACTGGTGACAGAATTGCCAAGTAGCACAGAGACAGCACTGGGTCACTAGTCATTCTGTATAGGCACTCCATTTGTATCAGACAGTACATTAGAAGTGATAACGGGATTTTGTTTTTTCTTATTATCACCCTTTACAACCTCTTCTTCCGACATCTCAGTAGTATCTGCTTCTCCCTCCAGCACGCCGAGGTCAAGAGTAAGTTTTGGCCCAGTGAACCATTTGTGACCATCGAACAAGTAGTAAGCCATTGCTGCAAGCCACACTGCAGCATCGATCACTACAGTGTAATTCATCGTATTGGTATCAACAGGTGTGACCTCTGGCATCATGCTAATGATAAAAATAGCGAATATCAGGTATATAGACGCCACATAGCCGTTAATAAGGGAAAGTTTCCGGCCGAGGTAGAATGGTCCTGGTTTGAACCCTTTGTTGCCGCTAATAGCTCGTGTCACAATAGGTAAGAACCATGCGAGCATAATTGAGCTCGCCGCGAGTGAAAAAAGGGCGTTAGCAGCTGTGTCATTGATAATGATAAGCAGTCCAAGCACCAGAGCAATTACTGCATCGAACATAAGTGCATTAAAGGGGATATTACGCGCGTTTAGCTTGCGAATTAACCCACTAAATGGCAAAGCACCGTCGCGGCTAAATGACCATGTCTGACGGGACGCTACAACAAGAATGCTAATACCAATGATCCACTGCAAAAGCATTAGCAGTACCTGAATAGCGATTGCCCACTTTTTATTGAGACAGTCGTAGATAATTTGGGTAAATGGCGACCCTGTGAAGGAATCGAGAAGTGCCTCAGTGTCTGGGTTCATGACCGCCACAAGCACTGTGTTGATTAGGAACCCAGAGAGTACAGCTAGACTTATGGATAATATTATCCCCAATGGAACTGCAGTCGAAGCGTTGGAGGCTTCCTCACTCATATAGCCGAGTCAAATGCAGTATTACACCAGATACAACCCATCCATGAAAGAAACCACGCCCATCCATACGGCCATCCAGTATAAAGATTTTCAGTATTCCCGAATACGAAGCTTCCATCATTAATATGTCCGCCCTTCTTCTTGAGCCCAACAGGTAAGGCCACTGTCAACAAAACAATCTGTAAAAGGTTAAGGAAAAGACAAAACTTCTGTAGGCGGGCAACAAATTTTGTAGACCAAAAACAAACAAATACTTGCAATACGATGCATGCAACAAAGACGCCGTAATTGGCAAACTTGGATGGAGTGTATGCGCCATCAGTTGCTAGTGCAGGAATAGTCAATAGCATTGTGGCTACGCCATGATTGCTGGAACAAATGGTTCCAATTAATCCCAGTGTATTTGTGTAGCCGCAAAGCCAGCAGAGTGCACGCTTGAATTTGGAGGGAGCGAACTTATATGTCCACCAATAAAGCCCTCCAGAAGTAGGCATTGAGCTACCCATTTCGGCCAGAGCAAGTCCTACAGTCAATGTGAAAAGACCAGGAACTATCCAACCCCACGTGAGGCCTACAGAGCCGGCCATGATTCCCAAGCCAAAGATAGTCGCGATACCGGTACTAGGGGACATAATACAGAATGCTATACCAAAAGTTTCAAATGGGCTGAAGTTGCGTCTTAACTCTGGCTTATAGCCCAGATTCATTAAAAGTTCATCGTCTTTGTTCATGAGGAAAGTGAAACAAACGTCGTGTGAGCGGTTGAGATAGGCGAGATAGCCGTGTGGGGTTTCGGCAAAGTGTGCATCCGGCCAACAATGGATTATGAATTGAATCAGTTATATGTACTAGATCTGTTATTTAATGTTGTTTTTTTGTAGATTTACTTTGGCGCTTAACTGTTCCCGAGGTTGATAAAGGTTTTGCCGCTCAAGTGACCGCCTTATCGAAATCTTGAGGAAAGCCCCGAGAGGATCACTCAAGAAATATGGGCCGACAGTTTGATAAGTGTTTGCAGGGATTCAGGTTACTTCCTAAGTAGGTTATTAGGATCAATAAAAAGACGAACCACAAAAATTAAACTACTGTCCGCGCTGCTGTCACTCACATAGATCGGCGTAATCGATACACCACTTAAGGGGTGTGACGTAACGTTAAAGGCAAATAATGTCACAGAATTGACCTGGGAGGATTCATAACAGTACTACTTTATTCCAAACTTCCTAAACTGTAAGAGCGAGTTCGTGGATACCTATGGTCCAGGACAAGTGAAGGTCGAGAAGTGTATATGCGTAAGGAATATCATTCCCACAGTGTCTGATGAACCGATCAGTCGTACTATGATAGCTGCTATTTATTCCATGGGGCGAGGGGTGGGGGTGGCCTGGCTGGGCGCGCGTGGCCGCCGTGTGGGAATAAAAGTAGCAGTAGTGAATGCTAGCTAGATAGCTAAATAATCGAATAGCAGCCAAGTAGATTTTGCGGCTACCCAAGGCTATCATAGGACCTGCTGGGCCTGGCTCATGGATTCTGGCTGAGGTGGTACCCCTGCGCCTCTAATCGTCAACTCTTTCATACACCCTGAATCATACCGGTCCACATCTCACTATGCAAGCAAACTCTTTGGCTTCTCAGCCTCTGACCCTAATACCCGCTTCTGCCCTGCCGCCGCGCTGGGACCGTCTCCAACCGGGAGACTTTACGCGTTCCTCATCTCACGATCTCCTTAATGAGCGCACAAGAAGCAGAAAAGGCGTCAGAACAAGGCGAAGTCAGCCCTGAAGTTCAGTCCGACACTACTGGTCAAGAGAACGCCGATGTGGAGCCATCTGCTGAACCAGAAAGCGCCCCCGCCGAGCCCACGAGCCCGTCTCCAGTGGACACCGCGCACCAGTTCCAAGTAAACGACATTCTCATCGCCAAAGTCAAAGGCTACCCACCTTGGCCGGCCATAGTCGTGACGCGAGACCATCTCCCCGAAAAAATCCGCAATTCGCAGCCCAAATCCCGTGATACAACGCCCATCATGTTCATCAACGATAACTCGTATATGTGGGCGCCGACGGTTGATTTGAGGGATCTGGGCGTCGAGGAGGCGACTAAGCATGCCAACAGAACCAAGACCAAGAAAGCGTTGCGTGAGGCGTACCGCATTGCATCTGAGCGGCCGACGGTGGAAGCGTACCTGGAGGCGCTGCTGAATCCGCCGCCCCCTCCTGAGCCCAAGCCCAAACGGGCTAAAAAGGCCAGCGAAAAGCCCGCTGCTGCGCCCAGAGCCGCGCGCAGCACTTTAAAATCCATCAAACGCAAGCTCAAGGAAGGACCCATCGAGGAAGCGTCTACCGAGGAAGGAGCGGAAGGAGTTGAAGGGGTTCGTAGAGTAATTGAGCTGAAACGCCCCAAACAAAGAGGCAGACCTACTGCCGGTAAAGACAGCGGGATTGCTGATAAAGAAGACCTCGAGGCCCTGACCGAGCTGAGAGCCGAGCTGTGCAGACAGGCGCGATTCCGCATCCAGAAAGCTCTGCTGGTTGAGGACCCCAAGTCGGTGGACCTGGAGCCCCTGTTCGGTATTCTTGACCAAGTAGACGAGATCGAGATCGAGGTTGCCATCGTGCGCATGTCCAAGCTGCATAAAGTGTTGCGCCTTGTGGCCGACATGGACATTGACTCCAAGTTCAAGGCCCGCTGTGAGAGCTTGCTTGCCAAGTGGAATACTCCCATTGAGCCTATTGTAAGAGGCTTGCCCGAAAATGAGGTCGACAGAAGCCTTTGGGAGGAAGTGGAGCCATCAGAGGCTCCTGGCTCAGAGGCGCCTGAGGAGGAGACTGCCGAGCCCTCTGCTGAGCCTGGTTCTGTTGCTGCATCCGACGCTATCTCTGCGCCAGCATCTGAAGCCCCTGAGCATGCTGCTGAGCCTGTAAAAGCGGAACCGGCTGAACCCGCTGCTGAGCCCGCTGCGAACGGCGGCGACAAGACTGAAGCTAAGCTGGAGCCAGAAGCCGAGCCAGAAGCCAAAGAAGAAGCCAAGCCAGAGGCACAATCCACTCAGTGAGCCTGGGAGTGTATCTCGGTTTCGTTCCGGCGAAATTACCGTAATATAAATATGTATTTTATCAGTCTGATGTTCTGAAGGCGTCATCAGGCAGTGTTATAATATCGCAGCTTTTGGTAGAACGTGTCCTGGCTAATTAGAATCGACCAGCGGCCTGTGTATAACTGACTTCGAAAGGCTTAGAGTCTACGCCCGCCTTCAGGTACCTGACTGTGACCCCAGTTGAAATCGATAAGCTTAATTGTTCAGTAGGAGCTATGCATTCAGACCAGACTTTCTTATATCTTCTCACTACATCCTTGTGTTGGTACTGGATGATTTATGTCTATCTTGCCTTCTGATGTGCGCGAAGACTAGCGAAGACACCCCTGGGCTGTCAAGCGTGTAGTTGCGAGAAATTGTCGCTAAGAAGCTATTGAAATTAACATAACTAGCTTTTACTGGCTAGATTAGTCCATCACAGATAAACGCGCCTCTCATGTCTTTCTCGTTCTCCTGTGAAGCTAGTGCATTGAGGTTGCAGGCAGTGCAGACTGCGGTTCACGATAACAGAGGCAAGCGATGTTAGAGTGGGCCCCGGAATGAGTTTCTCTGATTGTTAAAAGTTCACTGTGGTACCAGTGCGCGGGAGCCAGCTGGCTCACTGAACGGCTCAAAGCTCACATCTACAGTCACGCTTAAAACGCACAGCCACGCTCATGCAGGTCGCTGCTCGCTTGTTCGCATTAGTAGTAATATTTTTCTACATATTAAATATGCTAGTAGATAGCTAGGCACGTCTACACGCACGTCGCTGGATGCTGGAGCTAGACGCTGCCAGCTCGCGGTCACCTACGGTCACCAGCGCTCACGCTCAAGCCGGGCGCGCTTAGGTGCGCTTGCGGACAACACCGGTCAAAACACCGCGACGACCAGTGGTCTTGGTGTGCTGGCCACGGACCTTGTAGCCCCAGTAGTGGCGGAGACCCTTGTGCAAACGCATGCGCTTCATACGCTCGATATCGTCACGCAACTTGGTGTCGAGCTGGTTAACAAGGAGGTGGGTGTCCTTGCCGTCGGTGATGTCACGCTGTCTGTTAAGGAACCAGCCAGGGATCTTGTACTGAGCGGGGTTCTGGACGATGGTGATGATACGCTCGAGCTCCTCAACGCTGAGCTCACCAGCACGCTTGGCCATGTCGACATCGGCCTTCTTGCAGACGACGTTGGCGAAACGGGGACCGATACCACGGATGGTGGTGAGGGCGTACATGATTTTGGTGTTACCGTCGACGTTGGTAGACAACAGACGCAAAATGTGCTGGAAGTTTCCTTTCTCTGTGACAGTGAGGGACATTGTCGATTGGGTATGGCGGCGACGGTGGATGTACGTGAGTGGGTGAAAAATGCGAGCCCTGGTTGCTGAGTAATTAGGGCTTGCTGAGGTAACGGACCGCTCGCTTTCCCTCAATCTGCTCCAGGAGGTGTGCATCAATTTAAGACCCTTCCTTGGGAGTTGAGAAAAGATGTCCCAATCCGCCGCTCCCAATCCGCCGCAAGTACTGGCTGACAGTACCAACATGATTATCACCTCTACATTCAAACTCAACCTCAAAAGCTAGACAATGGCAACTGCGGTCATTAAAGGCAATGGGTTGTTCCATTCCCGCTCGAAATATTTCCCTGGCGTGTGCATGTCTAACAAACTTCGCGTCCACGTCTTCACAAATCGCCAGTGGTTCGACGATTTCACCTCCCAAAAGGAAATTCTCCCCAATAACGGCTACGGCGAGCCTATGGCGGTGCTGGGCCACGGCTCGGTGACGCTACCCATCCTCACGGGCCAAGGTAATGAGATCTTGAGGCTCAAACTCAAGAAAGCGTACCTGGTCGACGAAAACTGGCGTATCGGCAACTACGTAAGTGCCAAAGCCCTTGCTCGCGAGAACCCGTTCAGGAGTCCCATCACTGAGATCTGTTTTGACTATGGCCATGATCCCGAGCTCATATACTTCTTCAAAACGGCCCGGGGACACACTCACATCATTCATCTACCCACGGGGCTTTTCCCTGGTGAGAACAACAGTGCCCTGGGACATCTCAAGTTCAAGAGCGACGAGCTCGGGAGCAACATTAGAGAGCAATATGACCGACTGACTCGCGAGCAAGAACAGAGGGGTGTCCAGGGCAAGCCACCCACCAACCATAGTCCCACTATGGAGGACGAAAATGGTGTTAAGCATCCTGTTATCTGTACTGTCTTTGTGGATATCGGTCAGGGAGAGAAGCTGCTTGGGCGCAGAGTGGGTGAGCCGCGGGAAAACGCAGAGGAGTTAAGGTAACCCCCTTTTTAAGCGTGGGCAAGCTGTGATACCCCTTGATCAACAATCGCAGTCGCTTTTATGTAAATGCACGATGACCGATACAGTCAACCTTTGTATACACGATAGCTGCGGGACTGATTTTATGCCACATCTCAGCTTCAGTGCATGCTTCTAGTTCTGGTAGAGCCCTTACATTTAGAGGACGCGATCCCGCTGCCAGCATCAATAGTTGCCCCAATAGCACTTCAAGGACCACCGAGTATAGATTGCTAGGTTGGTTTTTGTGCTTAAATTACGTAGTCATGTTTAAAAAAACACCACACGAGCTCAAGCCCTCTGGGGTCTGGATTTTAGCGCATTTTCAACAGCTTTGCTAGCGTGAGAGCATGAAAGGTGATGTCGATGCCATAGTGAAGCTTGTCGCTGGTGACCTGCTAAAAATTATGCCCTTGTGGTACGCAATTGAAACGGTTTAAAGGCAGGAGACGACAGCTTCGCGAGCGCTAAGAATTTCTGTGGAGAATCCGGGAGATCAGGATGCAGATCAGTAGATTAACTTCCTAGCCATGGAATTCTCTATCATTATGTTCACTGAACAAAGTCCTTGATCATTGAATCATAACGCGCACTGCTATAGCAGAGATAGTCTGACAAGAAGTTCCCCGGCACTGGAGCATCGTCAAACTACAAACTCTTGGAGAGAGTCAGAAAAGAAACCACTTAAATCATGCGGCTCACTTCGTACGCGATTGACTAGGGACACATTTGCTCACGTGTATGTTGTATGTGCTCATATGGCTGCACATCGGCAGCCGTAAAGTGGTGGCACAAAATATGACTACAACGCATAAAATCAAATATGACTGTGGTCATGCCTATTTGCAGGACTATATATTTTGATCCAATGGAGTACGAACCCATTACATCTCGGAGCGAGACAATGCATTTCTCGATTGAACCCTCAGAGAAGGACAATGAGATGCTTGTTGTTCCGGATGAGCCAATCTACACTAATGTGTCCTTACAAGGGCTGATCAATGTCGGCTCCGCCGAGCATGCTCTTTGGGTACCGGCTAACCAAACCGCGAGGGCATGCCGTCGCACGTCCAAGGGCTTGACTATCATGGCTCAAATGAGTCATTGCGGATCAGCCTCTGAAGACAACAAGTTTTTGAAGCCTCCAATTGAGTGCTACGGACCAAAACGTATCTCAGTTCGCTTCTCATCAGTCTTCTCACCAGACCTGCTAATTCACCATGACCTTGAAGGAGAATTTGACGCCAGTTCAGTTGATGAAGCGGGTAGGAGTGATAATTCACCAACAGACGAAGTGCAAGTCAAGTCCTCGAACTCTGCTATAGAGCTTCTCAATCGGCTGCGCAAGAGGAGAAAGCACGCAAGGAGGCGTGGGCAGTAGACTAGCAACTATGACCCTCAAGGCAGCAGTCTACTCTCTTTGGCCTCTTCTCCATGCATTACAGAACTACTTAAACGTATACAAGCTGTTCAAAGCACCTGCTGGCCTTGATACTAGACAGTCCTTGAACGTCGATATGACAGTACAGTTCAACTGCACAGAGGTACTAGTTGCGAGTGGAAATTATAAACAAGTTACGCATTTATCGTTTTCTATTAAGCACGCGGCTAAGAATGTCGTCGCTGCAACCTTAGGTGTGTCACCAAAATAGCCTACATACTAAATTAGGACACAGTGTCCGACATCAGCCAACGTGTGTTGTAGTTGAAAATTGGAAGAATCGGGTTGAGAGCATTCAGAATATTCTACTCTGTGGTTTTATTATGACACAAGCAAAGCGTTTGCGGAAATTTCCAAGAGGTCCTGTACCTGCATACCCATGCATGCTAATGCACATTTAGACTGCATATATCAAGCTCAAATTCCACTTCTTTAGCGGAAAGAACCTAATTTTCATCAGAAACGCAACAAGACACCAACATTTTATTCCGTTCATTGTCGCCCTTTTTGATGCGCATTCAAAAGTTGTTTCTTGGTAAACAAATCGTTGGTGACGATGCACTCGGAAACGTGCACTTTCTGCTCCGGGACGGGCCATAAACGTGCGAAATGCCCCAAACTAAGAAAGGAGCGCAGGAAAAACACTAGAACTGCTACCCAGAGACCCAGACATGAACTGTTGTGTGGGGTCCAGGTGAGCACTCGCTATGCGCAGCATTTATTCAATCATAGAGGCTGGTTCTCTAACTTCAGGGAAAAAATTACCGAGATGGATGATCTTTTTGGGCCTATTAAGACTCTTGGTGAAGGCACGGTCCATGTACCGCTGAGAAGCACCGATGGTACTGTCGTAAGGCTTGAACTGCCTAATGCGGTACTGGTAGAAGGCGGAGCATGCAACTATATCAGTTATTCCTGTCTTAAATGTGATATGAAGATGGCAAAGGATTCTGAGGGCTTTTACTACTCCATACACCCCAAAGTCGGCGATAGCATCAAGACATTCAAGGCACGGCATGGGTTTTTCCGTGGCATAATATGCTTTGATGTTGCTACGAGTTACTTGAAACCAGAGCTCAGATCTTTATATGAGTACCAATTGGACCGCTTCGAGGAGTTAAATAAAGGCTGGGTTCCAACAAGTGCCTCTGCGTTTATATCAAAAGCGGATGAATCGCCTACGGCAGAGATATTAGAAGAGATAGTCGAACAAGAGGAGCCTAAAAATGCACAACAGAGGCAGCAAAACCCTTCTCCAAACACTACAATCAACGCCCAGGCTCGACGCACTGCCCCTGAAACCGCATCGCGACCCGACGTTTCTGTTCAACCTGTTAAATTCACCAAGAATACTCTAGCTGAATTTGAGCAGAGGTTGCGAAGATCAGGTCAATACAATGATCAGTATGCAAAGATGATCCAGAACATACGCGCAGAGCTCGACTCTCTGCCGCGGCCACCTCCCATCAAGGAGACCATTGAAACTAGCGACAGGGAGTATATTCACAAACTCGATCTTGAAGGCCTCAATGATTTAGAAAACCAGCTGTGTGATGGGCTCTATAGAGCTACTATTCAAGTCGGTACCGAGTTGCTAAAAACTGTGAGACAAACGCAAAGATCTAAGTATGGGGTCGTGAGTCCACACGCTCATAAACCATTCAAGCCTTCCCCCCATGTTGCTGCTGCCTCAAAGAGGGGCACCGGCAGGCCCTCTCAATCAAATGCCTCTAATCTTCAAGAGCGAGTGCTTAAATTTCCCCATGACGCAGCTCAGCTTGTGGGTAAAACCAGCCTCAGCCAATTGACGGTTGATGAGGTAGACCTTCTGGAAGAAATTTTAAGACAACCATCAGAAGACGAACTAAAAGAAATGAAAGAGCTCGAGGAAATGTTCATACGGGAAAACCCAGATTTAATTAATGGAGCGTCTGGCAAGCCCAAGGGCGCAGGTCACAACAGTCAGGCTACATTTGACGGGAAGTCGCATAAACATGTTGAAAGCGCAACCAATAAATCCACCTCGTCCCCCAGAGTACCTGAACACACTTCAGCTCTCAACACACAACCTCTCAGTCACCACAATGAAATCCCAAATCCCGATACTCGCGTGCTCATTCGCTCCGAGCGCTCTATCAAGGACTGGCATACTCGCTCAAATCACTCTGATATTACACAAACATATTCTCTACTCTCTGCGAAGGGTTTCAAGCTATCACCCGCACGTCTCATTCAAATGGATGACGTTCAATGCGGGGCGTGCGATGTGGTTGATGCAGCACCAATTGTGCCCAAAGCAAAAACTCGCGGCGAAATTTTCTATGCGGGCTACTTAGAATATCCTTGCACTGGCATCAATGGTTTAAATACTGCGCTTGTTGTCGTTGATGATGCTAGCACCTACACCCAGTTGTTCTTGTGCCCTAGATCAGACAAAAAAGCAGCCGCATTCATTGACGGTCTTATCATGGAAAATGCTTTAAAGCACAGTATCCCCCCTCCTGCAAAAGTTGTCACTCAGGAAGTGGGCAAGTTCAAGTCACTTGGTCAAACAGAGCTTTTCAAAGCGGTAGGAATCGATCATCAAGTCATTCGACCTACCCACTTCGAAAATGGTGGTCAGGGAAATCGTGTGATTAAGGTCCTGAAGTCTAATATCGATCGTGTGCTTGCTCATTCACAGCTCCCTTGCATGTTCTGGGAGTAGGCTGCCCACTACTGCACGCGCAACTTCAACGGTATGTCTACTCAGTCCCCCACCGAGCAAAAGGGAGTGACAATTCCATCTCCTGTTGATCTGTGGCACCCTGAAATGCAATTCCAGGCCTCGCGTCTATTCCCCTATGAAGCCAGCACCTGGCTCCCTTTCGGATGCACCGTGTCATACGTGGAAAGATTACCAGAGGGGTGCACAAAGGAACCTAGAAAAATTTATGGCGTGTATCTTGGACTTGAGTGGGACCACAAAGCGCCCATGGCACTTGTTTTCGCGCCTGATCTTGGTGTCGACCGTGTAGCCACTGTGCATTTTGCAGCTCTGAAAGCAGAACCGCCCGCAAAAGAAGAAGAAGGTGACCACGATTTCACTTTTTCACGCTTCATGTACCAGGTGTTCCGCGAAAATGTCTGATGGTGTAGATGCCAGCGAATACTCGATGCCGATCGAGATTCTGGGTGAACTGCTGCGAACGTCCCACCGGTTCGGACCACAGACCGTTGTTTTACGCCGAAAAGACGCAAACCCTGATTTATATGATGTTAATTCCGATCCTCAGCGGCGTTTAGACGCCGCGTTTGCGCTTAACCAGCGGCGCATACATGTACATGCCAATGCCTCAGAGAGTACTGGACCCAAGTCTAATAGTCCGAGTGTTAAAGGCAAAGGGAAACGGACTAAAAAGACGAAAAATAGCTAGATGGTTAGTAAATGTTAAGCTATTAACTAGAATATTAGCACACTTAAACTATGACATCTTACGCATACCTCTATAGCACTGTAAATGGCGATTAGCTGGGATAGTCAGCTGAAACTGGTATATTGGAAGTAACTACATAGTAAAAGTGAATTAGGAAAAAAAAAAAAAGGTATAAATACGCTAACTGTCAAAAATTTGTCTACTAAGACCCTTGTGGTACTGCCTAAACAAAATACCCTCCGCTTTGGCTCATCCGTAGTCATCAGATAAGGCTTCTCAAAAAGCCTCCAAGAGTCTGCCCCGCCCTAGCCCTGAAATATCTCCAGTGTCGAGAGTTCAGAATCTGCCAACTTTTTTGATGCATATCAAAAGTGTCGACGGGCAGCTCACAAATCTCGAGGTTCTGCATCACGTGAATGCAGCCAAATCAACCACTCGCAGTGAGAATCTTCAGACAATCGTCGTCGAGTTGCAAGCGTATTTAAGAGAAAGACCTGCAGGCAACGCAGCAGGCCCGCAAAAAGAGGAGAATTTGAACCAGTTTTTAGAACAGACAAAGAAATACAACCTGGAACCCTCAGAGCTGCTTCAGATTGTAAACTCAGCACCAAACTCGCTACCGGCGTTGTTTTGTTTGATCGAAGAAGCAGACACTCGACTTTCAGAGGAAGAATTGGAGCAAATTCTGGAGCTGAGTGAAAAGTATCTGGGTGTCGAGCCCGTACCCGAATAAAGAGAGCCACTAGAGCTTTTCGAACTGGCTAGATCTGAGGCAGCGAATGTCTTTTTTGCGCCTGGATAGCTTTGGTGCGACGCTTCAATGGGCAGGTGCCCAGTAATATATCTTTGAGCGGACGTGTATTATTTATAGAACTTTGTAGACCATAAACATAGTGTTTTTGTGCGATGTCGAGTGACGCAAACCCAGCGTGTCCAGGGGATATACAATAAGCCAATAAGATAGGACTAAATGTTGTGTGATCATCGTGCGCATAATAGCTAGTGGATGAAGACGATCTATTACACCGGTGCAAGCCAATTTCAATGTGATAGCACACTCATTACTTTCTACCACATGCTCGCTAGACAGACGTATATTGCTTTATTTTTTGCTAATGGAGGATTAGCTACCTCAATGTGTGCTCCCGAAGATCGTGCTTGTTACTGCGTCCAAGTGCTCATCAACTCTGACTTTCCTTTGGGGTCCGAATTCTTACCCAGAGAGTGTGTCGATATGGTGAGCGGTGGCTCAAAAGCTAAAGATGCCTTGGCTGGGATGTCTCTAGAAGCGCTGGAGATCCTACCTGATATTGCGGTCATGTGAGAGGCAAATGGTTACTTCCCCGCTGTAGAGATGCCGTCTACAACAGGGTTCTTATAGGAGACCACTGATTAGTCTGGCACACGAAGCTCAATATTAAATAGGGCCTCGATGACAAGCTTCATCACTACAGCTAGTTATCCGTTTCGGCCTTTCAGTCCGTTTTCGGTCGTAGCATCTGGGTCGCAAGCCCACGGCATCGTTATGAGCCGTTCATGAAGTCGAGGAGTTGTCCAACGGCTTAAAACGCCTCACATTAGAGTAGCACTCAATAGAATGGTCATATATACACTATTAATTAGAGAGCAGAGGGTAAAGCTGTGGTAGTAACTTCACAGGCGCGCTCGTTAAAACCCTGGCATACCCATGCCCTTCATGCCGCCCATGGGTACTGGGTCATCGGGGAATCCAGCGGCAGCCATATCGGCATTGCTCACATCCTTGCGCTTGGCACTAACGATATCGTCAACGCGCAACAACAAGCAAGCAGACTCGACAGCGGTCTTGATGCTCTGGAGCTTAACGGCCTCGGGCTCCCAAATACCGTACTGCTCCATGTCGACAATCTCGGCCGTATCGCCATTAATACCAAAAGTGGAGTTACCAGCAGACTCGGCGTGCTTGGCGCGCAATGCAGTGACCACTCGCAAAGAGTTTCCTCCGCAATTGGATACAAGGGTACGGGGGATGACTTCGAGGGCGTCGGCGACGACGGCGTAGGGCCACTGCTCGACGCCTTCGATTTGCTTGGATTTCTCCGTTAGTTTGACCGAAACAGCCATCTCCGTGGCACCACCACCGGGACTGAGGCGGGGTTCGAGGATCACGTTACGGGTGACGGCCATGGCGTCCTGCAAGTTGCGGTCGATCTCGTTGAGAATATCCTTGGAGGGGCCTCTCAGCAAGATAGTGGAAGCACCGGGGATACCGTCCTCCAAGAACGAGTAGTATTCGTCGCCAATGAGCTCGACGTGGAAAAGGCCACAAGTACCGAGGTCAGACTCCTTGAGGTCCTCGACGCGGTTGACAATAGTGGCGCCAGTGATTCTTGCGATACGGTTGTTGTCTGTTTTACGAACACGGCGCAGAGCAGTGATACCGTGCTTGAGGAGATAATGCTGGGCCAAGTCGGAGACGCCCTTCTCGGTGATGACGAGGTCGGGTTTGAAGGTGGCGATTTTCTCCGAGATCTTGCGTATCTGCTCCTCCTCAATTTCCAAAACTCGCGACCACTCGCTAGAGCCTGTGATCTCGATGTTGGTCTGGGACTCGCCCTTCTTGTACTCGAGGGGGCAGTCCAGCAGCACCACTTTGGGGTTCTCAATGCGCCGGCGCATCTTGGGGTGCGTGATATCCTTATTGAGACAAACACCAGAAATGACTCGGGAATCGAGAACGTCAGCGCCGGGGATCTTCTCAATCCGCACGAAGCGCTTGATATCGATCTCGGGGCGGCCGCCGCCAGCACGGGGACGGGTGACGCTGCGCACCGCATCGAGCGCCAGACGGCACATGTGATCGCTCCAGTTAGCAACGTACTTGGTTCCGATGCTGGATTTGATGATTTTGAGCATTTGAGCGTCGTCTTTGACGTCAACGTCCCGTGACACCTGGTGGATGACCTCCAAGGCGTCGTTGAGGGCCTTGCGCAGCGCGCGAATAATAATCACAGGGTGAATATGCTTATCGAGGTATTTCTGGCACTGGGCGAGCACCTCTCCGGCCAAAATGATCACCGAGGTGGTGCCGTCGCCAACCTCCTCGTCCTGGGCCCTGCTAAGCTCGATCATTGATTTTGCCGCAGGGTGGGTCACCTCGATTTCCCGCAGGATCGCGTGGCCGTCGTTGGTGAGGACAATTCCTCCTACTGGGTCTAGAAGCATCTTCAGCATGGCCTTGGGCCCGAGACAGGTACGCACAATCTCGGCAACGGCGGTGGCCGCCGTAATATTCGAGAGCTGAGCCTTACGACCGGTCTCACGTTCTCCGGTATTGATAACTACCACTGGAGCTTGCATGGAAGGAAGGTGAAGAGCGGCTGTGAGCGGTGATGTAAGCGTTTCCAGGCTGGGTGCCTGGCGGTATAGTGAGGGCCTAGCCCAAGTCTAGCGAAGCTTAATGACAACGCATGGGGTACAGGGTCATAATACTCACACATATATCCTATTTCTGCTAAGACTTAAATAGATATCAAGTAGTTATGACACTCTAGAAAAAAAAAGGGAGCCTAGCATAAGCCAAGCGAAAGTGTGTGGAAGCTGAAAGAAGGGCAGCAGAGCTGGCGTGGTCTGGCTAAAAGTTGTTTCTATTGACCACTACTGACGTAAATTGGCGGTTATCTGCTATGACTGAATCAAATATGTACTCTATTACTGTCAACTGGCCGTGTAGTTTCAATATTCTAGCGCATGTCTCAACGTGAGGTTCGTGTCTAGTCTATTCAAAGTACTTTGTAATGCTGTAGCTTCTTGGTACCATTGTAGTCATATAATTGATTGTGATCATAAGCTTACTCCAAATTCTCGTGGCGAAGTCTCCTTTTAGGTATACTGTTGAGTGTATCGACGGTGTACCTCAAACTCAAGTTCCAGAAAGGTAGTGCCATGGTAAATCAGTATGGCCTAGATGAGCGCCTCGAGCATCACTGCTCCTTGATTTTGCCATTTTTAAGGATCGAATGAGTTAATGACTCGCGTGGCTATTTAGCGCCAAAAGCACACACGAGTAGACGTAGTAGTTTCACGAAAAATGTGCCTCGAAACATTAAAGCCCTGCCGCGTGAAGTGACTTGTGTAGATGCACCAATATACCTCGATTTCTCAGACAGCATTGACAGACTTGTGGTTCAATAGCACAAATGGCTTTGGGTCAATCTAAAGCTCGCTCGTAGTGGACACAACGCGAACGCAGTCTTGGAGCATTCAGATCTGTGATCATATGATCTTGTGAGCATTACAGATATTGCATTCAAGTCCCTCTTGATGTGCTCTTAAAGTTTCCATTGTAGTAGTTTTTTCTTATACTTGATCTCTCACTCGCATAACACTCGACCACATACTCTGTGGCTTTGCTGGATCTCTGCACGTAGAATAACTGTTTTACAGCTGCTAGTTTTGTTTGAACTTCAATGACAGGAACAGTCGCCAAAAGCTTGTTGTGGATAACCTGCATCTAAGTCACCGCTGGGACATGGCTGAAGCTCTTGAGCGTTTCGCTCATTTTTCACTGGCAAGTGCAAGCGCAAGCTTCATAGTCGGGTTTGACTTCATGTTCGTTCCTTATTTGTACCCCACACGGGGTTCTGCCACCCCTCGATAGCCTACCTGTTCCTTATCCAACTTTTCGTGGAAACCCTCTTTCTGACGCATCTTTCTTTCTTTCATTTAGTGAACAGTCTAAAATGTAGAGTCGCTGCTTTTATTTTATCTAAGGCATCAACCGAAATTTTATCTTGTTTCTACTAGTGCTTGAACATTTCCCTATACATATTGTCCGTGAATGAGAGCCTCTATGCTCATGAGAACCCTTTTTCTGATTAGCTCAAAACATGGAAGCAAGCTTCAGCGGTTCAGATCTCTTAGTGGTTCATGGGGAGTGGTGATGTGTGTGAGACGCGGAGATCTACTTCGCGTTGTATTTCTCGCTTTTAGTGTCGAAGGGACGCTTGTAACTATCAGAACATGTAAAAAAAGCATACAATCCACCCCCTGTGAGTGTATGTCCCAATGCCTAGCGACTCACTTTCACCCCACGGTATCAAGATCTGGCCAAATGCGCGTACTTGAAGTAAACTCACACTGAGACAGGCTTATTGGGAGCTCCTACTTTTGTGGTTGGAGCTCCAGGCCCTATGTGCTGGTGCTGGTAAGAAGGATCACTTATCGCCTCACTAGCTAATTTCACCATCGTGTCGCCGCTAAACTGAAGTCGTTCAAAGCGGAAGCATTTATTCTCAGTGACACGCGAATAGCGTGATCACAGCTAACAGACAAGATCTCTTAATCGTTTCAGCATGATTAAACTAGAGTCAAAAGGACCACTGACACAAGCTAATTTCAAAAGACGCTAGAACTTCTGATATATAGACAGGCGTGCTTGGGGCACTTATCGGCACAGCAAAATAACCAAACAGAAACAAGCAGAATTTGACCTTCAAAATCGCCAGGACTGCATGCACCGTTAATTGCACGATCTCAATGCTTGTCGCACTCTCGAGTGGCGCTATCTGCATGCATGTGCATACGTATCGCCAAGATGCGGAGCATGTATGCCAAATAGTCACCACTGCCAAGACTCTTGGGTGCAGACCATTCTAGTTTGGTACGCCGCCGCATCACTCTGCCCCGATACTAAGCTATATAGCCGCCTATTTCGTTCATGTGCGCCGATAAGTGTTATTTATAGGATGGTATATAATAGAGACTGTTGGCACCTGAGCCTCGAGCTCAGCTCCTTCGCTTCAAAACAATCTGTGCAAATAAGTGAATTATGCTAGTTGCGTGCGTGCATGCAGTGGTGTATTAGATCCAAAATCCGATCTCATGAGATCGCGGTAGGTACAATAAAATGGCTGAGCTGCAGCAAATAAATAAAGCACAATTGATATTTTCCAAATCACACAACTTGTTGACATCACAAACCAAACTCCAGTGCCGCAAAACCAAGCTGTAGATGCTGATGCATGCGTATGCAGAGAACTGCGAAGGTGGTTCGTTTCACACCCATCACTAGGGAAAAATTCGCGCAAGAAGTTCTATGCGTTCTAGAATCTAGTTTTGTAAATTGCAGGTTGAGTTAATATTAGGGATCGGCGAGTCTGGACCACTGTACGCATTGAAACCTTACCAGTACTTCCGTGTTGATGCAACTGACCTGCATCACAACTCACCCAAAAACGCCCAAGAACAACCAGTGCCCATTCGTGGGGTTCTGTGCAGGAGGCGGCCGCCCTTGGTGCGCACATGGATTTGACATTTCGGTTATGCATGCTCAAAACGCCTGGATGAACAAATATGGGTCAAGGCGGCTATGGGAGTGGTAACGGCAGTAGTAGGCGATATGACATTAAGAGATGCGTAAGCACAGGGCGAACGAAGAAGTGTGCACAAACATACACACAATTTCCATGTTTGTAGGTTTGGAGGGTGAACATCCACTGACTTTGTGGCATGCATAACCCCAGCCCTTGTACAGGTTCCAGTGATGATCATCAGGGGGATTCTCGACCATTTAAAAGGTAGGATACACTACGAAACTATGCTATTTTTTCCCAAAACGGTTTAATACAGTAAAATCTTCCACTTAGTAGCGCGTTTTAGCGCCCATCTCTAACATAGGCGTCGACTGTTCCAGTGGCTGGTCCTCATCCTTAGGTCTGATTTGTCAGATATAGGGTTAGCTTACCCCCCAACCCTTAACACCCAAGGATCCGCTAAGGGTCACAGCAAGGGTTTTCTCAGTTATCTACATTCCATTCCTATGTCCCAAAAGGAGAATCTCAAGAAGCTCAAGGATGCGGTAAGTAAGCACTAGTGTGATGCACTACTAGACAATATAAAGAAGCAAAACTAACCAGTTTGTTAGCGCCGTATTCTCGTTAAATAAAGCTGCTCAGGAGGCGTCCAGCACCGTCGTTGACCTGCTCGACGCGGTCGACGACCTGGGAACCCTCGACGGCGAGAGCCTCAAACGCGTCCTGGCCAGCGCCAATACTCCTTCCATTGGATCTCTGAACTTTGCCAACCCCTTGCTCAAGTCCGATTCTCTTGACCCCGCTGCCGTTGCTGCCGCCGCGTCGGGCACAGCTCTTCCTGGCGCCCAGAAGCGTAAGCGTCGCGAAAAGAAACCCATCGATCCCGACGCGCCTAAGAAGCCGCTGCCCGCGAAACTCGTGTTTTTGAACGCTGAGAAGAAGAAGGTCCGCGAGGCGCGTGCCGCAGCCAACGAGCCGGCCCTTTCCATGATCGAGCTCAACGAACTGGCCACAAAGGCCTGGGACGATCTTCCTGATCACGAGAAACAGACCTACATTGATCTGCACCGTCACAACCTGGAGCAGTACAACACGGAGCTTCTCGCCTACAAGGCCAAGAAGGGAATTGAGGGCGACGATGCCGCCGCTGCCATTGCCGCCAGTGCCATCAACTTTGAGCACGAACCTGCTGCGACTGTTGACCCTAGTCACATCAATGAGTTTTTGGAAAACAGCACTGACGCTGAGAGCGAGAAGAAGAAGCGCAAGAAGGAGAAGAAGGAGAAGAAGGAGCGCAAGAAGCGCGAGGCCGAGCAGCAGTAGGCTCAAGGTTAATATACTGTGTTAAGGGTGGAGGGCTTGTGGGCTTCTTTTTTGGATGAGGTGTATGCCATTTGATTAACAAGAGTGATGTAGTGCCTCGAAACCTCAGCGCCTCGGTGAGCTGATCAGCGCTTGTTGGGGAGCCAGTCGTGAAACTTCAGAAGCGCATCAATGAATGTATCAATGTAAGAAAATCCTCGCTTGCTTTAATACGCGAACGAATTACTGCATGGCCTCATCGATAGCGTCTTTACAGTTTCGACTACCACCTCGCCTAGCGCGGTCAGTCCTGGCCGCCTTTTTCCTACACCCAAGCTATCATTGGTTTATTAATAGTCCTATAGTAATATTGAAGCAAACCTGAGCTGTGTTGGAGCACTTTGCCGACACTACAAATCGGCGGAATCCATTACGCCGAGTATGTGTTCGCCGGAGCGAACTCCAACCTCAGGGCAGATGGCACGTGGGGGACATTAAAACAAACAAGGCTATCATTCGGTTTATTCCTCGCCCCTGCGTGATGTTATATTTTACTTTGCGGCTTTTTTTAAGCTGTCAAGGAACCACGGCGAAGTGGGGTGCCGAAAACGCCTCAAATTTCCTGCCTGAGTACCTGAGTACTCTATTAGGGACTACATTCATTGTGAGTGCATAAAAGAGCACTTATATTTCTTTCAGGTGTGAATCTCGCGCGTCTCTCGCCCAGTACCGTTGTCACAGCAGCCGCGGCCAGCTACTGTAGCTGAGGAAAAGTGATTCCAGCTGCTTCTTGTAAGTAAGCTAATAGTTATTAAAATAAGGAATAGACGACAAGCACTCCACGTGCTTGTTAAGAGGTATTGACAAGTTAACGAGCGCGTGCTTTGTTCCGCATGCCCATGTTCTTCCAAAAGAGTGGTAATCCCGCTGAAGGGGATTGAAATCAAGCAAGTTATAATGAGAACTCCTCCAACGGCTCCTATACCCCTAGTTTTAACTACCGGTACTTTAAATGAAGTGTGCTGGGCAACGCAATTTTTTTTAGCTCATCACTACTCCATACACAGAGCTACCAAACTATAAACCTGCTACAAATCCGACATAATCGATATCTAATTTTCTTATATTTGTGCTCAATTGTTTACCGTAATCGACATTACCGGTAATCAACAGTTCCTGCATGACATCATGTTCAGCCCCAGATATGATCGGCAGATGATCACTTTGTTCCCGTTTGGGAATTTTAAAGAGTGCCGCACAGCAGGTAAAAAATAAACTGGGGCCGGGTTAGGCTCGTTCCAGAAGCTGCTTTTCATTGAAAAGTTTTGTGTTTCAAGTGAGCTGCACCAGGGCGATAGTACGCACTCAATTCTCGAGGTCTAGACAGCGGATACACCGGGTCTATGCACTCTTGTATGCATCATGCACTATATGACTACTCTGACAGGTTCTAATCTAGCGCTAAACTAACGCGTCGCGGCCATGGCCGAGTTAATTGGTCGATTTTTGACTCCAATCTAGGCATCTCTATAAGTTTACGACCCCTCTATGTGCAACCGGCCACGGTAGATGGTGATTTTCTACGAAATGCCACGGCAAGGCTCGGTTTGGTACCACCCAGATTTTAGCGAGAATCCCCGCACTATCTACGAGGAAAAACTCGGCTGTAGTCGCCCCAGGCCACTAGAATAAATTCAATATTTCTTTTTCAAGGGGCCACCACACATCATATCTTCAAGTGCGGGTTTTAATTTATATGCTTGCATGCGCAATATTACGAGGTACCTGCAGACGCTTTACTTCGTTGCTAGGGAAGGTGTCAAAGCCGCATGCAGTTACGTAATAGTATGCACCGCGAAGCCGGAGGCATTGCATTGTCGAAATCACATGAGTCCGTGGAATTTGAACTCGGCATGGAGTGTTTAGAGTAATGTGGAAGTACATAAGTTAGACAAATCCTCTGTAGCTACACCAGACTGATTTTTCAGACCGATTCGTCTCTGCCATTTCATGGGTAAAGCGCTCTTGAAGAGATCAAGCGTTCGTTTAAGCATAGTTGTGCATGAAGAGTGCATGTGGATTCTCTGCAACGCTCGAGTGGTGCCATTAGAGTTGAGACTCAAAAGTAGGTGGTTACAAGGTATCAGCTTGATGGGTGAGGTTGGCGAGCTCGCCGACGATCTGACAATTGGTTGGTCAATCCATGGTATAGCTCCAAGCTCCCATCCACGAGACAAAAAGCCTCTTTTTTCACTCCATCGAGAATTTGAGGCATATTGAAATGCTTTCGACACACTTCCAGCTGTTCTACGCATTAATTTCGGCCCAGTTCCGACAAGGGTTTATCACGGGGTGATGCGCAAACACGATAGAGGCAGCCCTAAAAGGCTTGTATGGCTATGAGAGTACCGTGGAGGGTGAATTTATCAAATTAAACAGGGTTACTGAGCCCGGTTTTCTGAATTACCTCATTTGGCACCGTAGATTAGGCACTTTCTGCATCATGTTTAGCCTCTTGACTGCATCACCCTAACCACGACTATCAAACCCGCATAGGGACGAGCTGTCAAAGTCTAATAGAGATGAGTGGGCGAAGAGGGCGGGGTGGATAAAAAAACATTCATAAAGCAGCTGAGGAGTGCACGCTGAATGACAATGCCATCTCGAGCCTCTCCTAAACGAGCTCACGAAACTTATGGGTAGCGAAGAAAGTGGGAAAAGGTGCGATGAAGAGGGGTATTTGATGCACATGTGATTCCAGGTTATGCACATAGTACGTTCCCGTAGTTTAATGCCGCATTACAGCGCAAACCGAGCTTGGCGACGAGGTTCTCTTTAACACCGCCTCCCCCGTCTGCAGGGTAAGGTTTGGGGCACGGGTAGGGCAGGGGCCTCTACGAGGGGACGCAAATCGGGGCCTTAAGCGAGGTGTAAGGGCCTCCCCGCCATAGTACATAATAGGTTGGGATTAACCTCGCCGTTACAACACCAGTTGATACCCACAACCACTGCAAAATGAATCCAAGTGACGTGCTTTTGAGTGGAGAGTATCCGCCGTTATCTCCGTTGGGTACAAACGGAGCGAACGGTGACTTTAGCGGTTTAGGTCTCGACGATAGCCTGGAGGCTGGACCGGGGGGAGCTGTTACGGGTGCTGGCACTTCTGCGAACCTCAACGGCACGCTCGATGCGAATAGTGTCGCCCAGATACTAATCGCCGTAAACCAGACTCTGAACATCGATCTCGGAGACATGGATTATACGCAGTATATTGTGACCGACGGCGGCGACGACGAGCGGGGCCAGCGGGATTCAGGCAAACGAGAATTCACGCACGTCCAGCTTGTCTGCGAGGCGTGCGGACATATTATTATTGCCGTGTCCAAGGCCGTGAACCAGGCGATCGCCGAGGCCGCCGAGGACCCTGAGGCCCGCAGCACAATCCCCAAACGCAAGCGCGGGGGCATTCTTGGCTTCAAGGAGCTCGCGGCCAAGGCCAAGCTGAGTCCGTGGCACTTTCACCGTGTTTTCCGCTCTATTACTGATGTCACTCCCAAGGCCTATGGCGAGGCTTGCTGGGACTATTTGCTAAGATCGCATGGGTTCGACTTGGAACCAAAGAGTCCCCAAGTGGTCGAAAAAGCCCCCGTCAGAGGGCCCGGCCGTATCGCCAAGAACAGCAGCAGCCGCAGCCGTAGTCGGAGCCGTAGCCGCCATCCCAGTCAAACACAAGCTCAAGTCCTCAGCGTGATAGCTGCCGCCAACGGCGGGGACGAGTCCATCACTCGTAATCACCATCGCAGCCGCAGCGCCGCCAGAGCGTCCTCTTTCTCGAGGTACGACAATGCCGGCCTCGGCCTCGAGGGCGTCAATACCTCGCTGGGCCTGGGCGGACCGCTTTCCTTGGCCAACAACTCGGCCGCGGCCGCCGCAGCGTCGCACCAATCACACTCTCCTTTACAGGCGCAAGCGCAGGCGCAGGCGCAACAAACCGTTCATCAAGCCCAGCAGCAGGCCCAGCATGGACCTCAGCGGGCTCGCAGAAATTCTACCCCTCAGCCACTATCGCAACCGGTCGCACAGCCGCTCACATTTTTGCCCCCTGGAACTGTTTCGGGGAGCATTGGCGCGGCGCCCATGACCCCGTCGAATATGGACTATATGTATGTGGACCCTCCCAGCATGTACGAGAATTTGACGTACCCGGACACTTTTTTGCCGTCTCCCAAGCTCGAGAGCATCATACCCAACCTGGACTCCACCATCGAGTCGACGCCCTCTACCGGCTTTGAGATCTTGGAGGAGTCGCGCAACGACCTTCCCGACCTGGATGCTCTAACGCTCTCCAAGGAGCTCGAATGGAAGCGCGACGACCCCTCCCTGGCGCCCAACCCCGACCTCGCGAGCCAGTTTTTCATCAAGGAGGAGGATACCCCGGAGTTCAACACATTGAAACTGTTGGATCCCATCGAGGAGCCCAGCTTGTTTGTGAGCGATTACTAGCTGAAATCGGCGCAAAAAAGACCTCCTCCGCATCTCCGCTTTGCTCTTTATGTCTTATTTAATTACAGCGGTTCAGCAGGGCAGGAATATGTTATTTATTAGCAGCGCGCTGGCAGAAGGCTGCCCCAAGCCGCAGCGTGCAAAACTATTCTAGTATGTATGACATTTAAGGGTATAGAATGAATGAGACCCGGTTTGAGTGAGTAAGTGAGAGACACCAGCGGCGCTAGGCTACTGGGACTGTGAGCGCGGCGACTGCCTTGAGCCAGTCGATCAGGAGACTATCACGGTGATCTTCAGGGAAGCACGAATGCCAATCTATGACCACGACCCGAAGCGGGCCCTATAAGCATCACGAGTAAAGTGGCATGCTGGTGCTTCCGCATAATTAGCCATACATAGCTCGCTGCTAATACTACTGTAACATCGTAGCCAGGTAAACTTCAAATAGTAAACGGCAGAGCTAATAAGTGTTGACAATGTACCACTACAGCAATCGTTTCAGTGCCTCGACTGCCTGCTACCCTCTAACTACTCCAATGTCATAACATGAGATCGTACCTGCCTACTCTTTTCACTGGCTATTTAGCTAAAACCTACCTGATGTATCAATTTCTAGATGCAAATACTCTGCCAGTTCGCAAATATTCATGGCTGCCACGGTATACCCTCAGCCAGAGCGGCATAATCTAGATATGCGTAAATCCAAGCAAATGTAGCGAAAGACGCGGTAAATTCAATAAATTTTTCATTAATGTTTCACACATATCCCAGAAGTGACAAGAAACTGAGCTGTATCAAGCGGTGTAAGTATCCGAACAAAGTGCTTTTAATTGGGCATCAGCTTCAACAGCGTCGATTAAAGAATCAATATATTACAATTAAAATCAAGTAGCTAGCCTAAATACACTCATCCAAATGTTAAGTTCACATGCACCGTTGAAACTGACGGCATACATGCCCATCTGCTGTCAGTATACCGTCACTTGCAGCTTGCATGAATGCCTCTTAAAAACTACACAAACAATCTAGACAGACGGGAAATTACGGAAAAATGTTATTAGCTACCAAATATCTCTAATATCAAATTAGATTGACATTGTGGCATTTTCTGGTCCTTATTCTCAGTTTTCTGTTACCATGGGGAGAGTCTCGTCTATGCACGTCTATTTAAGCGTGAAAGTCTAGAGCGTTAGTGCAAATCCCAGTTTCTGCCCGAAAGAGTAAGTATATAAATCTACAGCTGGCAATAACCACGTTTTTATAACTCTGTTTTTATTGCAGAGTTTGGTGGGTTCTCTAGTGCTCTAACTTGCTTTCGGTGCTAACGAGATCTACCCCACACTTTGTGTGCAACAGCATACAGGATGCTACCATGTTCTCAGCACGGTAGCAGTGTGTATATATCATATGCTGAAACTCTGTCCTAACCGAGTATGGATTACAATGAAACCATGTATGACGTTGAGTCAGTTTGGAGCATGGCTTCCTCTTTAGACAACTTTTGGAATGATTCAAACTCTCTCGGCCTCGAAGAGAGTTTCAGTTCTCTTGAGGAGATAGACCTCCCGGGTACTGACTATATGGCAAATATGCCTTCACAAAGTACAGACGCTCCTCATGTCCAGATGTTAACACCTTGCCAGAGTGCTACCACAGAGAACCATGACAACCTTCCCGACTCTTTCGCCATCCCCTCCCCTGAGTTTGACTTCAAGACCGAGCCTACACCTAATTATGAGCACCAAGCTCAGCCGGTCAAGCAGGAGCACGCTGAGGTACGTTACCAATACCCCATGCCGTCTTATACTGCACCAGCTAGCAGTCAGTCTCAGCCACTAGCGCAGGAATTTTCTCAAGAGCAGGTCCAGCAGGCTCAGCAACGACCCCGCTCGCATCTGCCTTTACTTCCTTGGCCCAAACTGTCTCGTCGCACCAGTATTGCCAAGATGCCTTTGTCCCAATTGTACCAGATAATGGGTCTGCCTAATGATCATAATCGTGCCAGGGCCAGAGAGGAGCGCATCATGTCACTTCTCAAGGATTGTGGATTTGAGACCGGACAGAGGACATGGATCAGGGACACGGAGGAGCCATTCAGACGTCAAACAATTGACAAGATCTACCACATCACCAAGTCAGAGTACGGTTACAGCAAGCCTGTCCTCGAGGCGATTGTACGAAGAGGCACTTACTCTCAGATGCAGTCGAACCTGCGCAGGAAACGCCGTCACAAGGACCGGATGAGAAAGCGGGGTGGTGTTATGGATTTTTGATTTATGTTCGACCTATACACCAGCGTTTCGACCTAATTAGAGTCAAAATCACAGGACATTTACTATCAGCTTGTCCACTGCCTAGGCTTTATAGGCATTATGCCTATTTCTCCTGCAGCACACCCTAGCAAACGGTTAACAGTTACCCTAAACCTCTTGCATACTGATCCGCTAAATATTTCACAAAGTAGTAATCACTCCCAAAGAGATTTAAAATTCATAATGTCTAGTACCGAGCAGGACCAAGAACCTCAAGAGACTTTTATCGAGGCCAATGAGGTCGGCGAAGTAGTCCCGGAAGACCCCGACCAAATGGAACCCGAGGAGGACGAAGATATGGAGAATATTGAGGTCGATCTCTCAAATAATTCCTATTCCTACTTTGATACCCACCAGGACTCGATATATTGCGTTGCGTCGCACCCGACTTTGCCCATGGTACTCACCGGCGGTGGTGACGAAAGGGCCTATCTTTGGACTACGCATTCCAATCCTACTCGCCTAGTTACAGAGCTCTCGGGCCAGAAAGAGAGTGTAGTTGCTGGAGGATTCACATTTGACGGCCAGTTCGTTGTCACTGGAGACATGAGCGGTCAGCTCAGGGTCTGGAAATCCAAATCGGGCGGACAAAAGTGGGAGTTTTTCACTGCTATTCAGGAAATCGAGGAGATTGTCTATATCAAATTCCACCCTTCGCTTCCTGTTATCGCCGTTGGTGCTCAGGATGGATCGGTTTGGGTCTACGAATTGGGTGCTAAATTCTCACAACTTGCCGTACTCAATGGCCATGCCGCCCCCTCTACGAATGCTCTTTTCGTCAATACTGACGACCACGACTGGCTTACTCTTATCAGCATCAGTGAGGACGCCTCCATTATTTGCTGGAATGTGTACCAGTCTCAGCAGGTTTATTCTCTCGGCCGTAGAGAATTGCGTGGTGAGCATCCCTGGGTCTCGATTTGCGCTAGTCCTAGTGGCAAGACAGTTGCAGTTGGTGCAATGGACGGAACCCTTGCCATTCTCAAGGTAGAGGACGGCTCTTTACTACACAAGCTGGACACACTCCCTAATAGCGAAGACCTGGAGTCTCGTTCTGTGGAGGGCATTGCTTGGAGCGATAAGACCGGCCTTTTGGCTACTGGTAACGTCAGTGGGTTGGTACAGCTCTGGTCCCCTGCTAACTGGAAAGTTCGTGCCTCATTTAACCTTCAAGATGCAGTTACTGGTCTCCAGTTTATTCCTGGCCAGCCCACTCTTGTGGTCAGTGGTATGGACGATACCATCAGTGTTTACGATGCACTCTCCGGTAAAGAAGCATGGAAGGGTCTTGGCCATTCTGCTGGTGTTCTAGGATTCGTCGCACAGGATAACAACGGTCAGCTGCGCCTAGTTAGTAGCGATGATGCTGGTATCGCGTTGGTTTTCGAGGTCGATCTCAATCAAGAGCGCAGCTTGGTGAGCCAGTAGTGCACACACTAGCTCTCTTGTCGCATTGCTACCTGTTTGCATAATAGCACATCCAATTTTGCATTAAACGTTTTAGTATATGTAGCTATAATACTGTGGTAGACAACAAACCCGCGCGCATGACCATGCTCGTAGTGTCGAGGTCGTTTATGGACGGCTCAGGGGGTGCCTTTAAAGAGAGAATGCCTGTGTTTATAAGGTTAGTCCCTCGGATTGCATCAGTAACTCCGGGACTCAAAATACACCCGACTAGAAGACAGTGCCGTGCCGCAGCGGAGGATCGGCTAAATGATCACCGCTCGGCCCGACTGGATGTCGAGAAGGGTTGAAGAAATACTCGTCTATATGAAGCAAACATCATGAACAGAAAATTGAATAGACACGAATGTTTTGATTCCAGACGGATCGGCTGGTTCCGGTGAATTAATTTTGTCAGTTGTGTTTCCAGCAATTGGGGATGTATCAAGGCACACCATAATGTTCAATATAGAGTTAATTGATACCACTGCGGACACTGCTATGGATAACAATGACCCAAGTGAAGTCGTTTAGAGTGTTGTTCAAGTGGCATAGGTCTTTAAAAGTACATGTCAACGGCACCAACCCTACCACAAAGTCCCCTCGCGAGGTAGATGGATGGCATCCACTCAATAAATCCTCTATTTCACTAGCGAGAAGTGTATTTATATAGTATATATCTCGTTCCAACCGTTTAATGCATCATGTCCACGGCGCAGCAAGCACGTGGATATTGTCTTTCGAGCGAGCTGAGGAGATAAAGACATCTTCGGAGTAGTTATTTATAGCTTTAGAGCTTAAAGGTTTTGCTGAGCAAGACAGTGACGAGCAGTATACACTCTATTAAGGTTTTAAGCGCTATGAGTATATGGCGCATACCCCGAACTGGATGTACGTGCTATAATCAGTATTAAGAAGCATAAAATAAGGTTGTTATAGACCTTTCCACCTTGAAATACCCTTCAAGATTGTTCCGTCTTGAGCCATTATCCTAAAGCTCGATGCCGTGAATTATCCGCCAATTTGGAATTACCCAATTTTGACGATCAGAATTGACTCTAACTGTTTCAGGCAATTGCGATCGGCGCTGCATTCACTAAGCTGTCAGATGTCAAGTGTGGTTCTCTCGTACCTGTCAATCATGAGTAGTCACGCATATGGGACTCGATCAGTGCATACGCATGTCGCAGATCTCACAAAGTGCATATGCAAGGTACGGTCGCGAATCCGGCGCGAATAATGCTGATCACTGCGAATCTGTATGCAAGAAGTGATTCATATCTATTTAAAGCGTTCTAGTATATTCTGGGGCCATACCACTCGGTTGGGAACCAAAGACACAATTGCAGTTCCCAGTATCCTAGTTATCAGACGCAAGAGCCCTTACCAGCTTTTAGCGAGGTCCATTTCCAACAGATGCATATAAACCGCAAAATTAATTATAAACAGCTTACGAAGTCGTAAATTCAAGCCACATGTAAGGCACCATGCTGCATGCAAGAGATGCAACCTCATGCACTGTGGATATAGGAAGGTAATGCGGTGCTCAGCACATATTTTGAATACAGAGAAACTTTTCTGGGCCCTGGCCTGGCATACTCAGGAAAACTGCCATCGGCGTTAGAAGAATATATAATAATCACAACTATGAGATCTACTGGTACAGATCTAATTAAAGACAGCTGGGCGGTACTAGAGGAATTGTCCATTTACAGACTTCTCTAATCAAAAGGATCGTAACGTTCGTGCGGCAAATCCAAAACATTGGGACGAGGATAGCTCTTGTCGCGACGAATGTAATGGTGCCAGAAGTAAGGAAGCGACTTCTGGAATTGGAATTTCATGAAAGCAGTCGTGGGAATAGAGAACATCTCATCCAGCTGCTCAAGAGACATTTGTTTGGTCTCAGGTACCCACAAGAAGATCCAGACGAACGCGACGACGTTAAGACCAGCGTAGAAGCCAAAGGCACCGGCAGTGGTCATTGCTGCGTTGATACGGAAGAACGTAAGACTGAGTACGCATGACCAGAAGTTGTTGGTAGTAACAGCCCACGCCATACCCAATTCACGGTGACTGATAGGGAAGACCTCAGCGGAGTAAGTGAACGGCACAGGACCCTCACCAGGAGAGTATGCAATAGTGAAAAGATAAATAAACAGCGCGACTGTACCAAGACGAGCCTGGTTGTTTTTGATCAGGTTACAGAGACCGGCAGCCAACAACGTCCAGAACATTTGCGGGAAGGTAAACAGCAAGAGTGACCGACGACCAAAAGTATCAATAGTGAAGAACGCAGGGAAAGAGAACAGCCAATTGATAAGACCAAAGCCGAAAGATGCCCACATTGCTCTTGTTTCTGCTGATTTAGGGTCAGCACCCTCAGCAGAAATTACTTCCTGGAAAATGGAAGAGGAGAAGAAAGCGATAATATTGATACCACACATTTGCTGGGCAATCATGACAACGAAAGAGGCAAGAGTGGCTTGTCTGAGACGGTTCTTGTAGAACAGTTGGACGAGGCGCTGGAAGTAGTTTGTGTTCTTGATAGCGTGTTCCTCGGCCTTGATGAGCACATACATAGTGTAGAGGTCTCTTGCAGCCTGGATCTCGTGGTGACGAAGACGCTTCAGGGATTCCCAGGCCTTGCGAGGGCGATTTTTCTTGATATACCAACGAGGAGACTCGGGAACCATATAAACCATCAATACAAGAGGTACAGCAGGGATCATGGCAGAACCAAGCATAAGACGCCATGCGACATTGTGACCGGTGTGATGAACAGCCAAATTAGCACAGTAACCGAGGAAAATACCAAAAGCAGTCCACATTTGCCAAGTCATAACTAAGGCACCACGGATGATGGTTGGGGCATTCTCAGCAGCAAGAATAGGGGCTGTAGTCTCTTTAAAACCAACACCGAAACCAAGCAGGATACGCACAATAAATAGTTGATACCAATTTTGCGTGAAAGCGGATCCAATGGGGGTCAAAACACAGAAAATAGCAGCAATAAAAAGACATCCACGACGGCCCAAGTAATGGTTGACGGGATCAGTTGCCCAGGCACTAAAGCCAAAGGCACCCATATAAGGAGCGGAGGCAATCAATCCAACGAGCCAGTTGTGCTTATTGTAGTCGGGACTCGTAGGATCCGAAGTCGGGATCCCGAAGATCTCAGGCATCGTCAAGTTCGCACCTGAGATACCGGTCTGATCCCATCCCTGGACACACGCGCCAATAGAACACAAAATAATTGTGAGATACATTTGCTTTGGCTGGCTCCATTTGTGCTCCTGCTCATTACGCAGGGCCTGGCGCTCGTCCTCGCTCAGTTCTGGGATTTCTTCATACTGCAGAGGTCGCTGGGCAACAAGAGCACCTCTGTGAAGGGTCTCACGGATATCCTGGAGGCCATTGTCGTCAGCAAACTGGTCAACGAGGCTAAACAGCTCCTGGCGGTCCAGACCTTCAATGGGATTATCAACGTTTCCTTTACGAACGCCTTTTTCTACGAGGTTCGCGGTTCCTCCTGGTTGACGATCAATGTGTTGGAATTCGATCTCATTATCTCCATGAGATTGCTTGGTGACTCCCTTTTCACTACTACTAAACGCAGAGCCAGAGGAAATACTGTCAGATTCGCGTGGTACAGGTGACATATTTAAATACTATACTTAAACTGCCCACCAGCTAGGGTCCCCCCAGGTGAGCTCGTCTTCATATATAGCTGCGAGTAGCTGCGAATGCAAGCACATTGCATGAGCTATGCAGCAAAATCTGGGGTTGGGGAGCCACCATAACCATAGAATATTGTGTAAGCAGCCTGGTGTTAAACAGCAACTCGGTTTTCCTCTTCAAATTTGAAGCTAAGTTTTCGAGCTGCTTGAACGCACCAGTATGTATCTGGTCATGCAACCTTGATCGACGGGTAAACCTTAGATTCGCGAATCTCGAGCACCCCGTAAACTCTATCGCGAAGATCCGAATCCCCGAGATCATACATCATGCAGGGTCCCCATATTCGTACATGCATAATTTGCTGCATCCCCGCGCCGAGGGCAAGGGCGACGCGTAGTGGGCATGAGGGTTTTTTTCTAGAAAGGGCTAATGTTAGGTGTTATTTTGCGGTTACTGGCACTTGGCGCGCGTTTCCAAAAAGCGATTATCAAATATTATTCGTAAAAAATTTATTTACGCTAAATATACCGTAAGAATCCTCAAGAGAGAGCCGTTGCCCCTTCCCAGATCCTTATGCACCTCGAAACTCCCACGCGATCAACCCACCGTGAACCGTTCACAGTGCAACGATCTGCGACACACCTTTGTCAACAAATTGACCGAGTCTAACCTGTCCATAGTCTGGCTCAAATAGAACATAAGCCGCTCGCAAAAAGCTCGATCCCAGCACGTTGATGCCCCGGCTCTGGTTGCTCGAAACCAGGGTTAAAACCTGATAAGGCGATGCCTGTAAAGTGAAATAGCTAAGAGGCCAAAACAAATCTTCCAGTGACATTTTGATTGATTGGTCACCAAACACAAAATCCACGCTCCTTGGCATCTCGTCTCGAACTTGGCCCGTTAAGACGTACATGCCAAGGCTTGGGTTCAATACGGCGCCAAATTGCCTCGCTACCGCCTCGACAATATCTTGAGGTAAATATGCAAGTGATGTTCCGGTATCCAGCACAACTTCCATGCTCCTATTGGTTGAAAAGTTACCTGCCTTGAGCTGGTTCAAGTCAATTGCAAAGCTAGTGTTAGACTTCATAGCAGCTGTAGTCAAATTGTGGAATTTTGCTTCATCAACACCTCCAAACAATATTTTACCCGTCTTTGAGTCTTTATCTCCAAGATAGATCGAATAAGCGTTGCGTCTGTTGACACCCTGACTTACCAGCTGCCGGGCAACGCTGGTATTACCCTTGGAAGGGCCGATTCCGAGAATTCCAATGGTTGATTCAGGGATATGAGTGGCAATTCCAAATGGCTGGTTATGGAGCTTAACGCCAGAGCTCCCAAATTGCACAGTGTCGGTGCCCCAGTAGCCCTGGGCAAAGTCCTTGATATAACGCACATAAAAGTCCTCATACAGATACCTGAATGATGTAGACGCGCTTGAACTAAATCCATCAGGCTTTATGACTTTTCCAGGGACCCAAAGATCACTCGAACCAGTGTCTAGTTGCACTAGCATAGACTGGCCGGGTGTTCCGATGCTTAAATTAGCACAGTAGTACGTCCACTTGTTGGCCAAAGATTCAGAAAAAGGTAGCTCTTGGGTTTCTTGAAATATAGTCGCCAAATTTATCTCGTTTTGAACAACAGGATTAACTACTTGTACCAGATCAGCTTCAACTACTCCCTGAGCAGCTACTGACGCGGCAAAAACAGATAGAAAAAACATGCCTAGGCGTAAGCTGCTATTTTGGGGTTAGGACAAATACTTATGGTAGTCTCCGTACCGCCAAAAGGTGGATTCATCTGGTCGCAGGTGTGGCACGCTTCGTTGCCCCCCACCGATCCGGGGTGCGTGCATCATGCACTATAATACAGATGCATGGTGTCGGCTTGGACAGACAAGAATTTTTCCGGGTGATAATGCATACAGATATATCGGGGTCTGTACGGACTAAAACCAAGGTCAGCTACTTCAAATCGCAAAAATGTGATTAACGGGTGGGACCACCTGTCAGGCGATCCCTGCGTCGTGTGGTGCGGCTCAATCCGGCTCTGGAACTTGCCACTTACCTGCATCTTTGCGAACACCTGTGGCCAACCCAAGCCCTGTAATTGCATGCATTATGACAGTACGTATAACTCCTAAAAATAGAATGCGAGGGGGACAGCAGCGCAAAGAGCGGATTTGGCCCGGTCTAGCCGCACCCAACGCTCAATTGGCTCAATGACGCTAACCTGTAAACAGAGTACATAGTCAAGCTCAACTCAACTACTCAATATACGTACATAAATGCCACGAAATGCTCGAACAAGTATCGAGTAGCAATGCATCCATTGCCCCACCAAGAACTAGCCAGCCAGCTGCAACTGATCCCCACAAATTCCAGAACTGTCTCTGCCATTATCTGGCTAGAACAATGGAGCCATAACGGCTATCAGCACTAATCTGACAGGCAATTGGTATGCTGGTACCGTCTGACAGCTGTATTCAAAAGGCATCATTTCAGCTACTGCTTGGTACTGCTTGATCTCAAAGCTTTATTTTCTTCCACATGTTCACATTATAATTGCTATAGAATTGTATCAGCGTCGTTCCGCGATCTCCGTTAGTCGCCCACGGATACCCCACATCGCCTGCCACTTCACCACTACTTGAATCCATAATTAACCTTGCCGGCCCCTCAATGTCATCAAAACAGGTGCTTACTACCCACTTCAACAATTCCCAGTAATTCAGGCTCCGCTCCAGGACCCCTCCAGGCCGCGCTCCTCGAGTCAAGGGTCTAAGCTCCACATCGCCCCCCCCGTCAACCATGTCCGACGATATAGTCCTATTTAGGGGCCATGGCGACCTGAAGATTGGCGACGTCTTCAGGTATAGAATAGAGTACACCCCCTTGCCTGCGTCTAAAAGAAAATCTCTATGGCTTTATGTCTACAACACCGAGCTCTCACCGCTCAGAGCCGCCTACCTCAACGGCCCTTTCACGCTTTATGTCGATATGCGGCCCGAGAAGTACGACGACAATCGCCAGGTTTTGACCCCTGCCGATCAGCCTCACTACGATCACAACCTGCGGGCCGGCGCGCACTTCAAATGCGAGCTTTGCCTCACGGGGCCTCACAAGCATGTATGGTACGTTGACATTGTTGGGGAGCAGCTGTTCAACAAGCGCGCGGTTGTGAAGCACCAATTGATTCTGGGGACCTCAAAGCACGCGGCGAAATCCTCTAAAGAAGTCGCCGTGGACCCCGAATGCGAGGCGTTCGGCGTCAACGTCAAGGATACGCGTGATTTATGGCTGGAACCGGTGCAGCCGTTGGTCGAGGCTGCGGCAGACTCCTCTAATAGTACATCTAATGACCTCAGTGTCCCTCGTGCGGCCCAGCGCGCACCGCCCATGCACCTCGTGATCCTCACCCATGGCCTCATGTCTAATGTGACAGCTGATATGCTTTATCTCAAGGAAGAGATCGACAAACAAGCCAAGCGTACCGGAGAGTACGTTATTTGCAAAGGGTTCACTGGGAACGTGTGCAAAACTGAAAAGGGAGTCAAATATCTCGGCCGCGGTCTCGCCGATTGGCTCATGTTTGATATAATCCCTCGATACAAACCAGAAAAGATCTCTTTCATCGCCCACTCTTTGGGAGGACTTATCCAGACCTATGCTCTGGGGTACATAGAGACCGTTCACCCTGGGTTCTTCGATAGCATGGAGCTGGTCAACTTTGTTTGTCTTGCATCGCCGCTTTTGGGTATCAGCAGTGAGAATCCTGGATACGTCAAAATGGTACTTGATTTTGGGTTTGTGGGTAAAACTGGCCGCGACCTCGGTCTCAGCTGGCAAATTGGCAAGAAAAAACCACTACTAATGACCCTCCCCACGGGACCTGTGAACAAGATTCTGCAACGGTTCGAGAACAGAACGTGTTATGCTAATGCTGTCAACGACGGTATTGTGCCTTTGAGAACTGCTTCCCTTCTATACCTTGACTGGAGAGCCATTGTCAAAGCCACAGCCGCTAAGCGTGGTAGCAATGCTGCCAACTATGACGCAAAGGATTCTGAAGAACGTGAACACCCCGACCAGAGTGAAGTGACTTCATTGGACGGGTTTGGAGATACAGGTCAGTCGCACGCCGATAACCAAAAGCATCATTCTCACCTTCTTCATCATCATCATGAAGACACCTTGAAAAGGCATCATGAAAAGCACTTCCAAGGAGGGTCAACAGGCTCGACGCATACAGTGAATTCTATCACTAATGCAATGGATGAGGTCTTCAATTGGCTCAACCCCTGGGCTCCCCATAGGGTGTCAAAGAAGAAGCTCAGGCGGTACCAAACGATGGACGAAGACATGGCGCAAAACACTGATGGTGAGGGTGATGATCATGTGGAGCTTCCCAAAAAAACCTCCATCATTGAGTCTGGAATGGCGCTAATGATCGCGCCGTTGCCCAATGATGAATTCATCGGTCACCCGGATAAGCGTGAGGATGTCATCTTTCATGATCGTATATACACCTCGGAAGATCTGCCGCCACGCAGGTTCAAGACGAAAACCTTCTTTGGCGAAGCCAGCCAAGACGACCCCAAAGAGATCGCTAGAAACGAAGAGCGCATGGCACGGGCATGGCACCGTGACAAGTCCTGGCGAAAGGTTCTGGTACAGCTGCTGCCCGAGGCGCATAACAATGTTATTGTACGCCGCAGGTTCACTAACGCATACGGATGGCCTGTAGTGCATCACCTTGTTATGAATCATTTCGGGGAGTCCAAGCCCGCTCCCGATGGCGATGGCTCTGACGTCTCAATAGCGACAATGGAGGAAAAAATCGATTTGACGCCAGTTCCCTCGCATGATCTGTCTGTTCCAGGCAAAGCCTCGCACACTCAAACCTCACAGGTGGCTTCCGAAACCATGGCGCCGTCTACTTCTGATGGCTCTCGTGATGGCGTTGATGCCACGTGGTTTGAGCCCTCTAAAAGTGATAGTGAGCAGAGCTCGGTGCACGATGGCTACATGTAGGGGCCACGGAGTGGACACTTTTTCAGTGGCTAGTGTCCATCATTATCGCTCATCAATGACTTTAAGCCCCTTAATAAAGGTGACACTCGGCTGAATATACGAACATGTCACTGAAATTTCCTTAATTATTTAATTGCATTCTATTTACCTGACTAGATCTCAGTTTTCAATTAGTTATGATCAAGCTAGAGAAGTTGGTACCTGTAATGGCAATGAGAGATTATCGGGGTGGCTGGGGGTCTTCACGCCTCTGAGTTTCAGGTATCTTATTCCCTTTAGAGTACTTCAACACATGCAAGACTTTACAGGCTTCAACTCGCACCTGTGTCACCCCTATCCCGACAGATAAGTAAACATACAAGCACGCAATGGCAACCTAATGAGCTATAATTAAAACTACACCAGCTCTAAAAAGCTCAGCTCGAAAAAGAGGGGCTCTACCGACAGTATAGTAAAAATAAACTGAAGAAAAAAAGAATGGACGACAGCGGAGTCGAACCGCTGACCTCGTGCATGCTAAGCACATGTGATAACCAACTACACCAGACGCCCGAATTTTGAAAATTTTTCTGAGATTCCAAAGCGCCAATGGGTTTTTCAATATTGCTTACGTAAGCGGCTTTGTAACTAGCGGAAAACGGCACCTAGGCAAATAATAAGTTAATTACGCTGTTCATAGTAATATTTATGCTGCAGCAAGCTGTTATTTGACGGATGGGACCCTTTTTTGATGCTCTGTAACTTGTCTGTCGTAGTCATTCGATATAAACCCATAAGATCCGGTTACGGGCGGCTGGTCCCTCGATATCATGCACTGCGCCGTATTTCTATGTCTTGTGAATTGATCTTGCTCAGAATGTACCAAGCAAATGCCTCAATGGAATCGCTCTCCGACTGACAATGAGGTTACGTTTCAGCCCCTTGAGAATTTCATGAGCTTTCTTTCGAAAGCCGAACACTGCATTGATCTTGACACTTATTCGACGTCTGATCAGCTTGCTGAACCGAAACAATGTCGAAATTCCGGCCGCACCATCTCCCAGAGAATTCAGTGAACTCGCTGCTTGATCCAAAGAGGTGGTGGCTGATTTCCGCATCAAAGCTCAGGCACAACATGACAAAACCCCGACGCTTTAGTTTTGAAGAATCATGGGACAGAACTTATTTTTGAGTCAACAAGTTAACCCTACAATCACGATCGGCTTTCATGTATTACCTTGGGGTTGATAATGGTCAGAGCTGCACAGGCACTTTACCAAGAAATATGTGGTTTATTAACTCAAATATACTGCTGTAAACAGCTTAACCCGCTCAGAGGGTTGTGTGAGCGCCTTGGTGCCTTTTTGATGGGTAGCTTAGTTCGATCACTTTCAGGTACAAGGTCAATTTGGGTGTAACGAAACACGCGTCAAACCAATGCAGATGTAGTGCGTAGAGCATACTATGACACCCCTTCAAACGAATCCCATAATATCGTCCTCTGTAAGTTGTTCATGATTGGTTCGACAGCTTTAACTACTATACTTGGAGTTAATGGATATAATTTTCTATCTACTCAGAGGCTATGTAGTTACTCCCTCCAGAATTCAGTCAACCTTGAGGTAGCTACCGGCCCATTCCTCGAACTTCTTCTTGAGCAATCCGCTGTCGTCCAGAGCGGCCATATCGTCGCCTCCGCCGCGGGAGACCTTGGCAACAAGAACATTGGGCACGGTCCGGCGGCCAGTCTGACGGTGAATCTCGGCCTGCAACTCAGCGCCGTGAGGATGCTGGTCCAACTCGATGATCTTAGGGGCAGGGTTCAGAGTATGGTGCTCCATAAGGATGGTCTTGGCACGCTTGGAGTGGGGGCAGTAGGACTTGGAGAAGATGACAACTGGAGAGTAAGGAGACGCATTGATGATGTTGTGGAACTCGATTGAGGGGTCGAATGTCTCACCAGTAGGTATGAGGGGTTCAATGGGGTTTCCACCGCTAGCAGGGCCAGAAGTGCCTGCTTTGTTCCAAACAACAAAGAAGATGGCCAGCGCAGTAATACTATAAATAAGAGATCTCACGATTTTGGGCGACATTTTGTGAGTTGAGGTCCAGGTGTCCTTAAGTTAGCTAACAAGGGGTGGGGTCTATATATCGGGTAGTAATCTGAGTAACCGCATTTTGAAGCTTAAAAGTTGAGTAATCGAGAGTTCGACTACAAAAACCTAAACTGTCAACTTCAACTAACTTTTGGAGCTTGAACCTTTGAATCTATTTACGTGCAAGGGTCATACTTTGTGGGCGACATCGGAGGGAGGATCGGGAGTTTGTTCAACAAGGGCCGTTTTGACAAGCTCCACGAGATCGTCTTTGAAAAATTTCTTAAGCCCTTCTTTTTGTTCGGGTCGGTCTAAACAAGCAGCTGTCTGAGACCGTCCAGCAGGTCGGGGGCCTCGAGATTGTCATCGTCAGGCATGTTCGCAAAATTAAAGGAAAAAGAGGACTAAAGAAGCGGTACTCCGATGTCGTCTAACCAAGTATAACCTTTTCACGTAATTAGATACGGGTTATATGCCCTCATAAGTTGATTTTCACTTAGCACCTGTAGCCTCGAAATTTCAGCGCTCTTCTTCAAAGCTAAAGTAGATAGATGCTAGGGGATACGAGCAATCCAACCTAATATAAGGACTTCTAAATGTTCAAATTTCTCGATACTGTAAAATTCCATCTCATTTATCCCTCAGGAGATAGTGTCGCTAAGGGAAGTACCTGCGGTCTGCATTATTTCTGCATGGTGTATGCACTCTATAATCCGACGATATGCAAGAGGTGATACTACAATGCGGTGGTTGATATTTTAACGTCGTACGCTGCCGAATAGCTTGACATCTATCTACTACAAAGTTGGCATGGCCACCTTAAGGATGTACTCACGGCCGGCATCTAACTCCTCAAGCTTGGCGGTGAAGATCATGAACAATGGATACAGATGTACATGTAAAATAAATAAGACACTATGTCAGATCTGATTATGAATGCCACGAGCACATCGGTCAAGCCTACCGGCCTGAAGCGAGCTATGCGTCTTTTGGCTCGATTTTAACTGCTTCGTGTTCTATGCTGGACTCTAATTTGGGCTCAACAGTCTCGGTTGGAGGAGGTGGTGGAGGAATACCTGGAGGACCAGGGGGGGGGAATAGACGGCGGTGGGGGAGGTACGAGTGTGGACTGAGGTGGAGGGGGTGGCATCTCTGGCGGTGGTGGAGCGAAGCTAGGTGGCTCAGGCGGTGCTGCCAGTCCAGGAGGTGGCGCTGTGGATAATCCAGGGGGAGCCACAGGTGGTGCAGAGGCAGCTAGCACTGGCGGTGCGATTCCAGGTACATCAGCACCTGGAGGCGCCAATACGGGTGGGCTTTTAGAGATGTGTTGGTTATCACCAGATGATGATAAATTGCTGTGTGGCTTGTCACCAGATTCCGCAAGTCGTATTCTTTTTTGGACGTCATCCATCATATCCTCAAACAGGGCCTCCGCAGCGGCACGTTTTCCCGTGTAATCGAGTGAGTGTGGGGATCCGTTGGAGTCTATTTTCCGCTTGGGTGCCTCATTTACTTCAATGTTCGTTGGAGGCATGCCATACGTTTTCTGTTCGCGGGATTCCCTCGGATCCCTGGGCTCTCTGCTTCGTTGGGCATCATACCGTTGGGCATCATATCGTTGGGCATCGGGACAATTTGCACGTAAATGACCATGCTGTCCACACATGTTACATGCATCATCGCGCAGGGTTCCATTCAAAGTAGCGAGTTCTCTAAGCTGTTCTCTTTTGAACTCGTTTTGGTTCTCGGGTCTAGTAGCGGACTCTACGACTTCCAGCACCAACACCCGTGCCTTCTCAAGTGCAGCAGGAATATCGGAGCTTAGAATCACATGCAATTCCTCTGTTTCGTGGCTGGAGGTCTTTGACGAGCCGCGGCCTCTAATACTGATTCGAGCCCCAGACTCTCGCTCCATCCGTTGCAGTGTGCGGCCACGAGGACCCAACAGCGTTCCCACAAAGTTGTGATGCGGGTACTGCGCAACCGGCAGGAAGATTTTGTCGGTTGTTTTGTGCACTGATTTAAAAGATGCGGGAGGAACGTAGCCAGGAATGAGTTGGATGGCACGCTGGACAAGGTCTGTGCGTTCGAGCTGTGCTCTCAGCGTCAGCCTTTGCTCGCGAGTATTTGTCTGCCGACCAAAAGAATCGTACTGAGGAGCAGTGTCCGGATCGGGATCATAGCTAAACGATGCTGAATCTATACAATTAGTTAAATCGAGAACTGATATATGGAGAGCCGTGGCTGTGAGTTGTTCTGGAGTTAGTGGAGGCAGCATCTGTAGTAGTTGTTTGTGTTTCGATTCGATTCGTTGATAATGTTAGCTTTGAATGAGTGAGGGTTTAGGTGAAATTTGTCGGTGGCTGGTGGCGAGGGCGTCTAGGTGTGAGTGTCGGGCGGTGCAGCTGGAGAGAAGCGGGTTCCCACTACTCACTTGGCCTAGTCTGACGTAATTTTACATGACGGTAGGACGCGTGAGTTAGAACCATTGCCAAAGTAAACTTTAGCTGCAATTACCGTAGTTTCATAGAGCACATAGTATTGAGCGAAATCAGAATCGCATTGACAGTCCTGGATGCCCAAGGCCTGGGCACCATTGGTGATGCGTGTACCATTTCCTTCTATTCTCCAAGCTCACAATCTGCTCACTTGCACGCACTAATTAACTAAAATTATGGTTTTATTCCCTCTCTAGTCGTCTCTTTAGTGCCTCCATTGGCCTGTACTCGAGCCTCACTCCTCGCGCTGCCTGCACCCCGTACCACCCCACATACGCTGTTTACACTCCACATTGCGACATGTCGGTGCTGCAATTAATTGATGAAAATAAGGAGTTTTCGCCAGAAACAACACATTTCCTCAGCACCCAGCACGTGCTCAGCGCTGGCCTCAACTACCATCTGGTCGCGGTGTTTGGAAGCCAGAGCACGGGTAAATCGACGCTGCTGAATGCCCTGTTCAGCACCGAATTCGGCACAATGGACCAGATGACCCGCCAGCAGACAACAAAGGGTATTTGGATGGGCGTTGACCGCGGCAATCCTGACGGTGTCGGTGCTAAATCGGGTTCTGGAGCCTCTGACGGCGCGGTATCGGCGATAAAGGCCGTCACTGATGCGGCTTCTGATGTTCTTGGAGGATCTCACGAGGCCACTGGCTCGGCCAAGAGCTCTGCCGCGGGGTCCCCAATTCTTGTTCTCGATGTGGAAGGCACTGACGGCCGTGAGCGTGGTGAAGACCAGGATTTCGAGCGTAAATCCGCCCTCTTCGCCCTCGCTTCCTCCGAGGTCCTCATTGTTAACATGTGGGAGCACCAAGTGGGTCTCTACCAGGGCGCTAATATGGGCCTTCTCAAAACTGTGTTTGAGGTGAATCTCGGTTTGTTCCAGGCCAGCGGCCAGACCCCTCGCTCACGCATTCTTTTCGTCATTAGAGACCACGTCGGTACCCCGCTTGAAAATCTCAGCAACACGCTATTGACAGACCTCAACAAGCACTGGGAGACCATCAGTAAACCTAGTCACTTGGCTGACTCTAAACTCTCAGACTTCTTTGACATTGACTTTATTGCGTTGCCTCATAAAGTACTGCAGCCCGACCTGTTCAAGGAGAAAGTCGCTGATCTGCGCCGCCAGTTCCCCAAATATTTCAATAAAGAATACCACCGCAACATTCCTATCGATGGATGGCCCCACTACGCCGAGCAGATCTGGCAGCAAATCGAGCTCAACAAGGACCTCGACCTCCCCACGCAGCAGATCCTCGTGGCGCGCTTTAGATGCCAGGAAATTGCCGACCAGGCCTGGGGCACCTTCACTTCACACCTTGCCTCATCCAACGAGAAGTTCGGCGGCTCACAAGTGATCGGCAACTTCGGCCAGATTTTGGGACCTCTACGCGTCGCTGCCCTCGAGGCGTTCGATTCCCAGGCCTCCAAGTACAATGCCAATGTCTACCAAACTGAGCGGAAAGAGTTGGTACAACGCCTTGATACGCTGCTCATGGCGCACTATAAAGCTCAGCTTGACGCCGCCTCTGTTGCTGCCGTTGCCCTTTACCAGACTCACTTGTCTACTGCCCTCAAGCAGGGTAAACCATTTGCTGCTGCATCAAAAGAAGCACACACCGCGGCCCATGCACAATTCACCCAGGTCGCCAAAGAAAGTGCTCTCGATGCTGAAACTTATGCCTATGATGAAGACCTGAAGGGGTTCGAGGCCAGCCTTGACCAGGAAATGGCCAAACAGCGCGATATCCAAATGGCCAAGATCAACCAGCGTATCTCCAAGAAAATTGCCGCTGAGCTCTCTGACACTGTTCCCGCGGCCTTCCGCCCCCCCACACATCAGTCCTGGACAAAAGCTCTTAGTGCCCTGAATGACAGTGTTGACTCGGCGCTCAAGCCTCATGCCAATGGCGAGGACTTTGGCTTAGGCGGAACCGCTGAGGAGAGTAAAAAGAGTCGCAACAATGTTCTTTTCACCGCATGGAAGCAGTTTGATGTGCAAATCGCTGACCTGACTCGTGCCGATGGACTTGCGCAACGGCTTCGCGATGCATTCGACGACAACTTCCAGTATGACGAGAATGGAACTCCCATTCTTTGGAAACAAGGAGACGATATCGAGGGCGCATACAAAAAGGCCCGCACAGAGGCCCTCGACCTTCTTCCTATTTTTGTTTCTGCGAAGCTGGAGGATGGAACCTACATCGAACCCCCCGCGTCGTTAGCTGAGCTTTATACTCGCGACGACTATGAAGCTCCCAACTACCGCAGACTCGTGAGTGAGGCGCGCCAGGAGCAAGTGCGTTCACGCTTCCTCAAGGATGCCAACACTGCATTCCTCAATGCCAAGCGGAGCGTCTCGGTTACTGCCATGCACGTCCCTGTCTGGATCTGGGCTGTCATTATACTTCTCGGCTGGAATGAGTTCATGATGGTGCTTCGCAACCCTCTGCTTGTACTCTTGGTACTCATTTTGAGCGGTGGAGGTTTCGCATTGCACACAATGGGCCTGAGTGAGCACGCGCTCAGTGTAGCTGGCGCCACTCTCAGGCAGGTCGAAGTTGTCGCTAAGGAAAAACTCAGAGAGTACGTTAACGAGCCAGTGGCGGTCTCTTCCGAGTCCAAACGCTCTTCAACCCTTGAGAGTGAGGCACCCAGTGCCCGAGTTGAGCAAGATAAAGCAAGCGCACCGGGAGCGCCTGGTGATATTGAGCTTGAAGATCTTTAGTTGTTCCCGGAAAACCGTGGAGAAAGTGGCACAGCGGCAGCTAAATTTGATACGAAACCGCGCCCGATGCTCGCGCTTCTTAACACTTATATATCTATCTGGTAGTCTATTGACACTATGAGTTTTAGATTAACAGGCCGGCAGCTAAACAACGATAGCGTGTAGCGTTTGTACGCGTGTTTGTGTAAGGAGCCATCTGTTATCTTGAACCTACGTTCCCATATTGACTTGCCTCGGAAGCTTTTCCAGAGCATGCAGGTGCGTATATAGAGCATATAATTACATGAATATATATCTGTCTAAGTTCAATAAGTTAATGTATAATCAAGAGGTTTTTCTAAGTCGAATGTTGGTTTTTTTGGTTTTCTAGAGAGCTTGAGCTGTTTTTTCTGGCTTTAGGTCATTTTTATTGGGGCTCTGGTCACTCGCTTAGTTCTAGTGAGAGCTCTGTGAATTGGTTAAAGAATAATAGTGGCCCTTAGACTCTAACAGTTTCGCTGGTGTATCGTACTCAGCTATCTCACCGGCATCCAGTACCAGAATACGATCGGAATCGGAGATGGTATTGAGACGATGGGCAATAGTAATAATTGTACAGTCTTTGAACTTCTCTCGTATAGTTTTCTGGACAATCTTGTCTGTTTGCACATCTACAGATGCAGTGGCTTCATCCAGTACCAAGATTTTGGATTCCCTCAACAAAGCCCGCGCAAGACAAATTAGTTGCGTTTGACCGCGGCTCAAATTGCCGCCACCGTCAGTGAGCTCTGTTTCGAGGCCAGTGCCCAACTCTTCAAAATGGTCCTTAAGGCTGCAGAGCGACAAGACCTGCCAAAGCTTCTCATCAGATTGAGAGGCAAAGGGGTCGAGATTCTCGCGCAAAGTACCACCAAAGATTTGGGAATCTTGAGGGATAATGGAAAGCTGGGATCTCAGATTTGACAACCCTAGCTGCGAGGTGTTAAAACTGTCGATTTTGATGTTACCACTGGAGGCTTCAAGGAGCCTGAACAACGAAAGAGTCAGTGTGCTTTTGCCCGAGCCGGTACGGCCAATTACCCCTACTTTCTCATTAGAATTGACGATAAAGCTGAGCTTCTTGAGAACGTCATCTGCGCTTTGGCTATAACGAGTACTGAAATCTCTGAACTGGATCTGACCATCTTGAGGCCATTCGATCGATGGAGTTGCTTCAACAATATTATTTCCCTCAGTTTCCAGATCAACATACTCAATAACACGATCTAATGAAACGCAATCCACCTCGAGATCTGCCCACATGGTAATCATCATCCGCACTAATAACCGTGCCTTGTTTGAATTGAACATAACTACACCCGCGAGTCCAGCACTCGCATAACCATAATACACGAGAGCGACAAGAGTCAGTGCAGCACTCAAGTCGAGAATAGACGTCATCAGCTGGACACGCCATGCCAACCACCGAAGAACAGTCATATTGGAGAAATTAACAAGAACCCAAGCATCAACGTAGTACTCATAAATAGAAACAAACTGGTTGGATCTGTCGAATGAGCGAATAGTTGGTGCTCCTTTGACACTCTCTTCGATGTGGCTCAATATTGGGCTGTTGGCGGCGCTAGTCATACGTTGCAATTGGCGAGTCCCGGGAATATACAGATTTTTATATTGATTGCACATGAAGCCCAGCGGAACCACGATGAAGATGACAAGCGGTGCACCAACTATTACTGTAGCCATTTGAACAACGAAACCAAGGGAGTACTTCAAGACAAGGTAGATAACCGGCGGGATGTAATAGTCCATATGCTCAAAGTCTTGTGTAAATCGATTTAAAATCTTTCCAAGTGAGGTGGTGTCGAAAAAACTCATTGGACCGCGCAGCACAGATTTTAGCATCTGCTCATGTAGATGCTGTGAAATGGATATGGCAACGGTGCACAAGAACCAAAAGCTAGCAAGAAACATGGAGAGGCCGGTGAGAGCAGTCGCTATAACATAAATCCCAATGTAAACTCGAGCGTCATGGAGATTGGTGAAGTTGTGGGTGGTTATAATACCAAGCCAAATAGGGATAGCACTCATCAACAGCACAGACGCAATTATGGAGACCATAGTAAGTTTGAATGCGTAGCGACCGCCCCCTTCAAAGTAGCGGCTAAACAATGTCAAGGGAGGAACGTACCTGTCTTCATCTTCGTCGGTGTCCAAGGTTATGCTAATCGACTCATTAAGAGCGGGGCGATGCTTGAGGGTCGAATCGTTATCGCTCTTGAGAATATGATCCTTGCGATCTGGAATCTCAATATCATCAATATTCCCTCCGACGTGGAACTCTTTAATAAGATTGTAAGTCAGAGATTTCTCTTTCATCGCAATGAATTCCTGTACTGTGAAATGTTCCGCGATCACCTTATCTTGTAGGGTGATAACACGCGAAGCATGACTCAAAACCTTCACATTGTTAGTAGCCAGGATGATTGTCTTCGATGCGAGCAATCCGTCTTTACCGAGCAGATTCTGAATGAGGTGACTTGAAACATGCTCATCCACAGCGCTGAGAATATCATCCAAAATGAAGATGTCAGAGCAAGCATAAACCGCTCTCGCCAATGCCACACGAGTTTTTTGGCCACCCGAGAGGGAAACACCTCTTTCACCAACCTGTGTATCGTCACCATTGGGAAACTGGTCAATATCAACGCGAAGTGCGCACGCCTCAATGACACGACCATAAAGCTGCGCGTCCCATGTCTGGCCAAACGTGACATTCTCCTTAACAGTTGTATTCTGCAGCCACGGCTCCTGAGAGCAGTAGCTGAGAGATCCATTGATACTGACCTTGCCATCGAGGATAACGGTTTCTCCACACAGGGACTTCAAAAGCGCCGACTTTCCCGAACCAACTTTTCCAGTGATACAAATAAGGTCGCCTCTACCAGCTTCAAAGCTTATGTCCCTCAGGGGAATCCTGTTCTCCTCTTCGTCACCATTCCAAGAGACTGTCGCATCCTTTACCTCGACAGCGGGCTCATCATGACCACACTCCTTTTGGCATCGTGAGTAATTTTTATAGTCCATGTCGGGCTGAATTAAAAAGTCGTTGATGCGGCCCTGAGAAGCAAATGCCTGAGCTAGACTGGTAATTGCATCAGGGAGCGAGGTAAACGGGTCAGTGATATCAGCAAGGATGGCAAGACAAGGAAACACAATGTCAGCGCTCAGTGTCCCTCTTTTGAAATAAAGAAACGCAACAAATATAGCAGCACCGACAATGTCACTGGTTGAGGTGGAGAATGACCGGACGATAGCGTCGAAGCAAAGGACTTTTTTCATTACGCGAAGCTCACGGTTGCGAATTTCAAGGATTTTTCGGGAGAAGGGTACTTCCCAGGCATAAAGTTTGAGGGACTTTATGTTCTTTATAGCGTCTGATGTAGCCTTGATGCGCTCATCACGAATTGCCATCATTTCCGGCCACAATGGAAACATCTTTCTAGAAGCATACGATGTATAAAGGGTAAACACCAGATAAACAGGGAGGGCGACCAGCATTACGGGGCCCAAGAAGAAGTAAAGCTGAGCCACAGCAAGTATAATCGCAGTAGGAGCACTAACCAGAATCGGGATCTCATCTGATAAATTGTCGATCTGGTTACTATCAACGCTGATAAGATTCATAATTTTAGCAGAGTTGTATTCTTCACGAGCTTTTGGATGTATAGTGAGTGATTTGCGGTTTATAATCTCATTCAGAGCAGGCCTGCTCTGTATAAAGATCATTGTACTGAGCAAATGGTAGAGGTTCATTGCGGCACTCAACACAATGGGAATTGCACCCAATAGTATGGCAAAATAAAGAGCGTAATAGATTGGAACTTCACCATTTATAAATCCTGTGATGGATTTCAGGAATAGAGACAATATAAGAGGGCGAGCATAGGTAAGTATTTCTCCGAACACATCTATGGCGGCAATGGAAATGAGCTTCCATCTGAGCGTCTTGATGAGTGCACGCAGTACCCGAAGCTTCTGGTGCAGGTTTGGACTTAGGGCGCGACTCAATTTTTCATAGCTGGACACAGGGTTTAAATCCTTAGGAGCAGCAGGTAAATCGTCCCTCTCAAGCTGGGTTTTCTGACCTTTTTTTAACAGTGGGGTCAGAAACCCCATTGTTATAATATCGAAAAGGTTGACTGAATCATAACCTGCCAACTTTGAGGGGGAACGAGCGGTCTCAATACTAAGGATCGTGGCCGTAACAATGAAATTAAGTGCCGCCGGATAAACTGAGCTTCGGCCCCTCAAGTAATCGTCAACTCCATGACTGAATGTTGTAAATAACATTAAAAGCCAATACAGAAGCAATTCTGCACCGCAAACAGCGACGCGTCCGTCTTGAAGATACTCCAAAGCAGCGGCAAGACCAGAGACCCCTAGGGTTAACCATTCAAAGGATGTAGGACTTGTGCCATCGAGGTAAAACGTACTCAACCGTAAGATGAAAGAAAAAACAGCTAAAAGGTACGCAATCTGGCCCCGAAATGTAAGGCTATAGCGAGGAGCACCTGCGAGTTTCTGTATCGACACCCAAAGTGGGATCAGCGCCAAAAGGGAGACTCCGCTCTCCAGAAGTGAATTAAAACAATAACTAAAGAATGATGTTTCAGGGTTTAAAAGGCTAAAGTGTCCTCGAGAACAGGGCATAGGTCGATCAAGCCACTGCAGAACTACGTCAAAGCTAGAAAGACTAACCTCCCGAGTCGCGCGCGACTGTATTCGATCCCGCATGGGCGACATGCGAGGGGAGGTCCATACTGTTATATAGTTGTAGATAGTGAAAGATAATGTGGGCATGCAGGTCACGTGTAATCATCTTGAAGATGAGGGAATAGGATATATGGCCAAATTAGAGACTTTGGGCGCTTAAATTTGTCCCATATAGCTCTACTCTTTGCTATGCCGTTATTAGCAGCTTCTTGCGTCTTTCAGAGCCTATGTACTTCCCCATACGCCTTGAAAGCTCGTACACATTGCATGCGGCATGCATAATGGGTGGCGCGTGCATGATATTTCCTAAATTTCATGTCTGATAATGCTGTAAATACGAGCACAACCGGGCATAAAATACCATAATTGATCTCTTCTAAGTGAACTCCCCGTGCACAATTAATTTACGCTTTTGTGCTCCACGCAAATACCCTATATGTACTTATCAATGCATGCCAAAGTTTCGCACAGGGCGATGCGGCTCGAGATTAATGTACGAGGAGTACACACAGATTTGCCACTCGGATAGAGTAAACACATATATGGTACATGGGAGACCAACAGTGGAATCTACGTGTATCTCATTTTTCATTACATGGTACTCAAACGCTATCCAATTCGAAGCAGTTGACCAAGGTCGTGTTAGTTTACTTTAGTATGTAGTTAGCCTCTGGATGCGCCATAGATCATCTTATTCAGTCATGCATGCTCAATTGAGTGATACAACTCTAATTTTTCATTAAGGCGTCTGCACGAAATGGCGGTTCTCCGTTATTTTCTAAAGCGACGAATCGATACAATGTCGGTTGAGCACACGGTCAAAACTGCTAAAAAGTAGCCACACTTGATAGTTTCAGTGATATATTAGCAATGAACTACAGCAACTACACGTAACCAGACTACCTAAAAGCTCGCGCTTGGCACAGCTTGTCCCCCTCTGATGGACCGAATGGGTCAGGAGATATCACCATCCGATGAGTTGAGGGGGATTGATCTTGTTTACACTGAAATAGGAACAGAGCACCAAAACTCCCTGAACCAGAGTGTGGTAAACGCAAGGGCACAAAGCTCCGAGCAGTTTCGCTCGAAACCAATGCACCACTCGCTCAAAGCGCAAGGTTTATTACATAGAAATATTTACTGGCTGGGGACTTCAATGGCACCGGCCTTGATCTGGTCAATGATGACCTTGGCGGGCTTACCCTCAACACGGGCACCGACGCTCTGGGCAGTACCGAGGATCTCCTTGACGGTACCGGAGAGCTCCTTAGCCAAAGACTTGGAGCGCATCTCGCGGGCAATCTTGTAGATCTCCTCGAGGGGGATGTTACCGTTGTGCTTGATGTTCTTCTCCTTCTTCTTATCACGAGGAGGCTCCTTAAGGGCGGCAATGACAAGGGTGCTGGCGGCGGGAACAACGCTGACCTGAGCCTGACGGTTCTGGACAGTAAGCTGAACAGTGACACTGATACCCTTGTACTGCTTGGTGGCCTTGGCGATATCCTCACCGACCTTCTTGGGAGAAAGACCGAGGGGACCGAGCTTGGGGGCAAGAGCAGCAGCGGGACCGACCTCACCACCAGTGGTACGGAGCATAACAATCTTCACCTCATTAGGGTCAATCTTAGGGGGCATTTCTGAATGTGTGGATTCGCTGCCGAGTCCAAAGGTTTGTGAGTGGTGTCATTTGGAGCCCTAAATGTATGACTAACAGTCGCATGCGGAGCCGCATAGGAGTGTACCCACTATCAAGGGCCGCGCGAGGTGTAAAAGTTTAGTGCAATAGTGTCAGATTACATTTTGAAGATGTTTGTAGCTTTTCTCCCCTCTTATTCGCTTCAACTCGGCGGCTCCGCCATCATGCATGATCTGTGCATAAGCGAAACGGTGAAATTTACTTTGAACCTTTAATACTATGGTTATCGTGGTGTTCGGGAGTTATTCACAAAGTCCTTGATGTCATTCATGCCTGAAAAAAATTTGAGGCCACTAGGCCCTCATCTCGTCGTTTCTCTGCTATTCGTGTAATGGTGCCCTGCAGGTATCTGTGAGCACTGTAGAGGGTTACATAGCCGTCTCCTTGTCTACGTAGAGCTAAATCAGTTTTATACAGTGCCCTGGCACACAGGTCCCTCGGTTACGCGAAAGCTTAGGCTTTGCACGAGGCATAGTAGCATAGATATGCCGAGCAAGAATCGAACTCCATGGTTAGGAAATCCAAACTATGCAATGTTACGAACAAACCCTGGATACCCGCGAAGCTTACCGTGATTGCACTCTACGCACTCCTAGTGCTTTACTTGCCTCACCGTAAATCTGCAGCTCAAAGAGCTAGTGCATACTGCAAGGACACAAGAATTGGGCTCTCTGAACCTCAAGTAGCCACTGTGGACCTACTCTAGTTGCTCCCTACCATCGAAATGAACACCCCAATGCTGCCCGTCACCAGTCTGACCATGAGGAAGACGTTCAGAAATCATGATGCTCAAATGGGCCAACACTGAATATTAAAGCTTTGCTCCCACTCAAAGTTTCATCCAATCCCACTGTTTGTTCCACCCTTTGATGTCACTACAATACCCAATCACCATAGCTGGACCCTCAGGTCTAGGGTGCTACTAAGCGATGCATGATGCGCCATACGAGCATCGAAAAGAGTCGCTACAATGAGCCAGCGCTTTCGTCCCGCAAGCTCCTTCTACAAGTCCTATTTGGTCCGCCCAGCAATGTGTAGTGACGATCCACGACGATCAGAGTTGAGCAACTAGAGTGCCGATTAAGCTTGTCCATAGCGGCCCTAGGGCTACAATGGTCTCAATTATCTACTTGAGATGCTACTTTGCTCTTCACATGAGCATCAGAGAAGAATTTAGACTCGTCAAAACCCTGCAGTCCATGCATGAGGTACCTGCTTGTGCATATCCTCAACAACAATGCATACGATAGAGGTTGCGATAGCTTGGCGAGACTAGCGGCATTGCTGCAGTGAAAATTACTCTTTTTCGGAGTTTAATGACATAGGGAAGCACTCGTGACACAGCGAAACGCGGTAATTTTGCTAGTTTGACCTAGCGCATAGTGACGCAATATCGCAGTTGACAGGCACATTCGCGCTAAATGAGCTTGCTGTGGTCTCTGTAGAGCTCTTCAAAGGCTCAATCGTATACATACACCTCTCTATAATATCACTCAAATAAGAATGTACTCACCGCACCGCCAAGATGCTAAAACGATTATTCTTGCAGGCTCATGCATACTTTTTGTGGAGAACCACGTGACACGATAATGTATGTGACCTGGTTGGTGGTTGAGAAACCGGGAGTTTTGCCAGTAGATAGTAGCACTAATAAACTTTATACGGTAATTGTCGTACAAATACACGACTTGCATAGCTGAATTTGCGTCTTGCCTAACTTTCTCGTAACCCACATGCCTTATATCGGCTATAGGTAGGCCGACCTCGGTGCGTGGAATTCGACAGCTAAAGTTTGCCAAAACCGCGCCCCAAAATGAGAGCTAGCACGCATTTATCCTATCTGCGCGAGAAAACGCCTGCCGGTGCATCCTGCAACTATAAATACTAAGCACCCCCTTACCCTCCGACTCTTCCCCACACATTGATACGAAAAGTAATGGCTGGACAGAGTAAACCCGCAAGTTTAAGCCCCTGGGGCAAAGCTATCGCTGGCTCGGTAGCGGCAATGGGTGCCAATTTACTTGTTTACCCGCTCGACTTGGCCAAAACGCGCCTGCAGGTCCAAACCAAGGCCGACTCGGGCAAGCAGCAATACAAAGGTACAATCGATGTCATTCAACAGGTCTATGCCCAAGGTGGCTTCAAGGCCCTCTACGCCGGTCTCAGCGGCACGCTTCTGGGCGTTGCTTCCACCAATTTTGCTTATTTTTACTGGTACTCGGTCGTCCGGGGCTCATACGTCAAGCGTAGAGGCACTCAGGACCTTACTACTGCTGCGGAGCTGAGCCTGGGCGCCATTGCTGGTGCTTTGGCCCAGCTTTTCACAATCCCTGTCGCCGTTGTTACCACCAGACAACAAACAAGTGACGATGACGACTCGCTATTGCAGTGCGCCACTAAAGTCATCAAAGAGGACGGTCCCCGTGGTCTCTGGCGTGGTCTTAAGGCCTCTTTGATTTTGGTCATCAACCCCAGTATTACCTACGGCTCCAGCAGCCGTCTCCGCAGCCTTTTGTTTGGTGATAAGCAACATCTCACTGTGGCCAACAACTTCTTGCTGGGAGCCCTGTCCAAGAGCATGGCAACCATTGCTACACAGCCCATGATTGTCGCTAAAGTCATGCAGCAAAGCAGCGAGAGGTTCAAGGGTTTCACCGATGCTTTGGCCTACATGATCCAGACTGACGGTCTCGCGGGCTTGTTCAAGGGTATTGGCCCTCAGCTGAGCAAGGGTATCCTGGTGCAGGGTATTCTTCTTGCTATGAAGGACCGCGTCGAGTTCTGGATGCTGCTGCTGCTGCGCGCTTTGGCAAAGAAGCGTGTTGCATTGGCGTGAGCGCCGAGGTGCTTTGGACGCTTGTCCGAGGGGTGCGAGTTTCGAGTCTAATGGTGCGTTCGGAACGTTACCATTGGCTGCAGTCAGCAAATGCTGCTGATACTGCGCTCCCATGTAGATGCCTGTAATACCCGGAGCCAACTCGCGGGGCCGAGCCGAGATTCGGATTCCTGTAATCCCGTGGGTCGTGTTCATGGTAAACGATCTACACATAATATATACTTTTATAGTGACTGATAGAGTGAACGGGGCGAGTAAGCAAGCTGCTAATGGTATGTGGCCGTTAACTGAAGTCGGGTGAACTGGAGGTGTTTACGGCGAGGCGATGGACCGATGAACTCACCGGTCCAGCGCTGTGCATGTAATTTTTGCAGTTACAAGCTCAGAGCAAGTGTGTGGTACCGGCTTGGTTCCCAGCAGCTCAGGCCCCTAGAGTTCTATTGCCAGGCCCGAGAGCGTCTACTCGGTCTTCATATTTCTGGCCAGGCTACGCGTTAGCTTCCGGAATAGGGTGCAAGAACATCAGTCACGGCAATTTTTTACGCTAGATTAAATTCAATTCGCTACCCCTGATAAATAAATACTACAAAGCTACTATCGTGGCTATAAGCGGTCATAGACTCCCCTCATACGCCCCAAATGCCCTGATAACCGCAGAATAGCTCCAAGTTAAATTTGCTGCTCCGCGCATAAAGCCTGTATCCTTGTCCATTTGTTCACTTAAAGTCTCGCCTTTATGGTCCAGTATGAACTGCAGCAGCGGCACGGCTCTTCCCTGCTCTCCTAGATGTATGAGCGCTTCAGCAACAGCAGAGGTACAGATGAACCATGGGTTCCCTCCACCTTTGGTGCCAACACCGTCGTATACATCCTCTGGATACCGACCTACGCCGCCGGGCTGTCCCTTGTTAATAGGGTACCTGTGGGAGAAATCCTCAACGAGCGCATCAATTGAGGCTCTGACAGCATCATGCTTGAGGCTAAATTTCAGTGGCTTCTTGTCTACTTCTGTGGTCCACCCAGCTAGCGATTGTAGCTCCAATATAGCGATAATCGTCGCCGCATCAAGGCCCTGGCGGCTGCCCAAGTTGCTCGGGAAATGTTCCACAACATGAGGTTTTTGCGCGAATCTTCCTGGCATGAAATTAGAGTTGATGAAGCTTACTACCTTATCTGCGACATTCTCGAATCGAGTCTGATCCTGCTCGTGGCCTGCAATCTCTGCTATGATAGCACCTGCCTTGAGGGCGCCGTATTGGCAGATGGACGTGAAGAAGTGATAACCATAGAGTTCCTCCCAAAGATCAAAAGACGGTAAAGCCCAATTCTTGGCCACATAGTCCAAATCTGTACGAATGAAGCTGTTGTATACCTCTTTGATGTCCTGCGGCGACCGGTTACGGATCCATTTGGAGGCTACCAGCGCTCGCAAGGCAGGACCATCGTTTTGAGGACGACCCCATGGACCATTGAATGGTTGACCTTCAACATAAAACTTGGGCTCACCCACCCCGCGGCTCCGGTTTGGTAGCGTCTGAAGGATTTTGGAGGAGTTGATATAGTTGTTGATAAGAAGCGCTAACTTGGGATCTTCAGAGGCATCAAATGCGGTGATGACAGAGTCAATATTCAAAGCCCCATCTCTAATCCAATGGTAATAGTAGTTGGGATTGGCAGTAGAAGGTGAAGCAATCGACAAGCCCGGTAAAGCGCCTGGACGATCGAAATTGTCGAGCAACTGGGAGAAAAGTTGAGTAGAATTTACAGAGAGAGACGGATACCTCAATTCCTGAGGGGAATTATGTCCTAGTAAATCAAGAACCGGCAAAAACGCCGTAATGAGTTGCTGTAGCATGGAATGTTGTGATCTGGGGTTGAGGGATAAGGGTTGGAGATAGCGACCAGCAAGGTAGAGGATGGATCGATTGAGATTTCTTTCGCACCGACTTTTTCTATTTGATTGTCTTTCCGCCAAGCTTTCACTAATTGATGTTATCTATTGAGCGTTGCAGAGATGGCACCCTCCGAACAGTGCTAATATGTATTATTGTGGCGGATATGTATAGACGGTGCCACACATGTGCATTGAAACTGCATATATTATGCAGAGTAGCCGAATAGCGTCTACCAGTCTTTTATTTATGGCTAAAACGGCTCGCGTCCTGCGTAGTCCATTGTCAAGTACTCGTTGGTCAGTTCAGCAGTATATGCACCCCGCAGCCGAATTGGCACAACTAGTTGAGACTCGTCACTAGTGAACAAAGTGAGTAACTATCGCATAATTTACGTCAATTAAGAAAGTACGCCCTGCCGAAAGATTTGTGAATTGATAGGTTGCTGATCGAGACTTCAGACTCAGTGTCCTTATTCATAGCCTTAGAGCGATCTGGACTTTCAACAGGAAGTGTCTATGAGTTCTCGTTAAGGTAAATAACTGCATGGACATTTGTATGCGCAATAGTTTGATCGAGCCGCGACTAAGTAGGCGAGAACATGTATGAAGGCAAAAGGCTTTGCGACATATGCCCCCTGTCAGTCACACAGCTCTATGCCAACCCGATGATGGAATGACCGATGCGAAGAGCTGTGCAATTGTTTTCCTGATTCATTTATCTTGACCTAGAATATGTAGCATGGCTGCTAGTAAACTCTTGCTGTGGAGATTTTCGATGGAGTCATGGCTCAATCAATTCGTTACGACGTGACGGTCCTAATAGCTAACAGCCGTGAGCGGGCAAATCACTTCACAAGCTAAGTTATAACAGCAAATAATAACTCACGGGCTCTACTTAATACAAACTGCCTAGCTCGATGAGTTGTTTATATCCACGTTCACCAAGGGTCATCCTGGGAGGCGTATGGGTACATGATTGGTCATGATATGAGAACCAGAGAAGATACTGGAGATAATGGTTTGGTTTTCAGTTGTGCTCAGCCGTAATAATAAGCTCGATCTCAATCTCACCCCAAGGACCCAATAAACGTCGTTCAAGCACGCACGGGTTCACTACACGTGCATGACCGTCTAAAGTCTAAATAATTGTGTCAGCCCCTGTGACTGGATACTTTACTTCGTTAAATAGCTCTAGTCCTCACCTTCTCCGGCATCACCTCTCGCTAATGCACCTCTGATGCATAGCCGACCCCTAGGTCCTAAGCCCCCCTCCTAAGCCCCACTAAAGCACCTAGTACACCGCATAGTATATCGATGAAAGCGACCTATAAACCCGGTACACAACTGACGGTAGGGTCCCATAAGGTTACGATAATAAAATGGTTGTCGGAAGGAGGCTTTGCGCACGTGTACACTGCCAAATGTACCCCGCCAGCGCCCTCGGGAAGCGTTGTGTGTCTCAAGCGAGTGGCGGTGCCAACAAAGGCGCTACTTAATTTGCTTCGGGCAGAGGTTGAGGCAATGCAACGTCTCAAAGGCGCTGCCAATGTTGTGCAGTACATCGACTCCCACGCGGAGCGCAACAAGGACGAATCGGTCGGCGGTTATGAGGTATTTGTGTTAATGGAGTTTTGCGCCGGCGGAGGGCTCATTGATTTCATGAATACGCGGCTAAGGGACCAGCTCAGGGAGCATGAGGTTCTCAAGATCATGTACGACATCACCTTGGGCCTTGCTGCCATGCACTCGCTGCATCCTGTTTTGATCCATCGCGACCTCAAGATTGAGAACGTCTTGCTTACCGGAGACGGTGATTACAAGCTATGTGATTTTGGCTCGGCGTCCCCCGTGCTCCGCGCGCCCAAAAACCCCCAGGAACTGCAGATCCTCGATGACGATATTCAACACCACACAACCGCACAGTACCGCAGCCCCGAAATGCTCGATTTGTACCGCGGGTTTCCAATCGATGAGAAGTCTGATATTTGGGCGCTGGGCGTCTTCCTGTACAAGCTGTGCTACTACACTACCCCCTTTGAGCAAGAAGGGGTACCCGCCATCTTATCTGCGTCATACATCATCCCCACGAAACCGGCATATTCTAATCGTCTCAAGAATTGCATTAGGGTGCTTTTGCAGCCAAACCCCCAACAGCGCCCGACCGTGTTCCAGGTCATGAGCGAGGTCTGCAGCATGCGCGGCGTGCCCAACCCGCTCGACTCTCACCACCCTATTCCGCCTTCGGAGTACCACAACACGCCGCCATTACCGGTGCAGAATGCCCATGCCCAGCCATATCTTAGCGACTACTCCAAGAGCTCAGATTCACGTGAGTCCCTAAGGCAATCCGGTGAGTACTCTCGCAGCCCCGAGTCTTATTCGTATAGATCACCTGAGTTCCCGGCTCGTACACCACCTGTCCGCACACCAGATATCCCCAGCCACACTCAGACACCCGATATTCAGGGCCTCTCACTTGATGCGCCGGCGGCAAAAGCAGTTCCCGTGGCAAAAGCGGTCCCTCAGAGTATACCACAAGCAGCTCCCAAACCCACTATGCCTACTACACCTGGTCAAAATGCATCGACTGCCGTTCCCAGCGCTCAACCTGTTGCCTCTGCTCACCTCGATATCCCTGCTACCAGACCCGAGGAGTTCTCGCCTGTTCTCTCTCCCTCCAGTCCTCGCAGCCCCTTGGGAGAAGCATTCGACCAAAAGTTCCCGCCACTTTCGAGCTTCGACGAACGCAAGTTCGAGCGCAGTTTTGCTCCCGAAGTGCCGAAACCAGAATTGCATTTCTCACAGGCGCGTCGAGTCTTTGAGCAGGACCAGCAAAATCATGAGCCGTTCACGCGTAAATCGATGGATCTGCCCCGCAAGTCAGTTGACAACTCACCGTTCGCGCGCAAGTCATTTGATATACCTCATGAACCAAGTAAACCGCTCGATCAGGATGAGTACCGTACAAAGTCGTTTGATCAACCGCGCAAATCGTTCGATTTCTCACAGGCTCCATCTCAGCCGGCCCAGCCTGTCCAGGCGGCACGAAAGTCTAGTGACCCAGATTTTTCGTTTGAAGCTGATCGTGAACCAGCAGCGGGCGAATTATTGCGTGAAACGGCGCCTCATAAACCCACGAACCCTTATACAAAGCCACGTGTTTACGAGAATCAGTCTCAGTCACAGTCGCAAGCGCAGCTGCAGGCTCCTTTTGACTCGACATCAGCGTTTGAGCGCCCAAAAAAGCCAGTGTTGCCCAAACCCCAGACTCAAGCTCCACCGACACAACAGGCCGCGCAGCATGTGGTCCCGCCACGAGCGTCCTCCCCCAGTCCACCACCACTGCCAGCAAAGGACGAATCTACAGGTGTTTCGAGGGCCAGAGCCATCCAGGAACGCGCGCGAGCCCAGGTGGAGGCGGCGCGATTTGGAGCCGAAGCTCCGGAAAGGACCAAACTCAAGAAAATACTTGGTGGTTTGGAGCAAAGATCAAATACAGTGGTGCTGGAGAACGACTCGCACATGGTCGATTCCTCGCTGGACTTTTTGCGCACTTTGAATCGCGAAGAAGCGGTGCATGAACGCTCGTCCAGCGGCAGCGGTCATCATCATCATCATCACATCCCCCACCATTTGCATCTCAAGCCGAGTCGCAATTCGTGGCTCATGCGCAGTGGATCGCGCAGACGCAGCCGAGAAGTCGAGGAGAGTGACAGCGACGACCACCATTTCGTTGGAAACACGCGATTCGAGTCGGAGCCTTCGCCTGACACAATGTCCCCAGACCCCTTTGGAAGTGTCGAGAGTAGTCCCTCTGCCTCTATGCGTGGGTTCAAGCCGACAAATAGTCTTCAGCAAAGGGTTCATAACCTCGTTTCGGGCTCCCACCCCTCTCCTCCCGCTAAACCTCGCCACGCCAAGGATCTCGACGTAGAGACCGATGTGGACAGTACCACGAGTAGCCCCATCGCGCACTCTAAGAGTACGCCTAGCTTGAACGACATTCCTAAAAAGCCCACAATTCAGAAGCGGCCAAAGCCGATGCTTCACGCTGCCACGGGGCCTCAAAAGCCTCCGAAGCCTCCTAAAGCATAGATGCATATACAGTAAACTGTACATAATGATTTTAACAAGGACCGAGCGGGCGAGAGCTGTGCTGCCGAGTGGCCGAGACGCCAGCGAATAGCCAACATGCTATACTAGTGGTCTTAGTGGCACCAGCAAAAGGACTGGAGTCTAGCACTATCAGTAGTTGCATGGATCTGTACTCTGGCTCACTTGACGGCATACACCCTTACAGCCCGAGTCCACAGGCGCCGAATCACCTACCTAACGGACACGCTCTCGAATTACAGCCAGTCTACCCGAAGTCAGCACTGTATATTCGACCTCATCAAAGGGAAAAACTAGTGTAAATCTGTGTGCTTAATGGGTCTATATAATGGCTATACTAACTACAAGTGTATGCTCGACCACAAGTGCACTTCGGCTGTACCCCCAGCGCTCCCGGCTGGTAAGCTCAGGGAATCCGTTTATATAATTGAATAAATCTAGTTTAAATAAAGAAACATCTTTCCGATCACCTCGATTTCTTGAAAGTATCTCCTTCGCTGTCGCCACAGCCGCCCCATATTCCACCCCTATTACACCCTTCTGAAATTTCAGTCTCAGACTCGAGCTCTTTTTCGACTGTTTCAACACATCCCAAATGCTTTCACAACGAGTTTTTGCGTCCACGAGACGTTTTACGACCTCTGCCGCTGTATTCAACCGTGAGAAGTACGGTACTTTGATGGGACTCCTCCAAAATAGCAATAGAGACCATCGCGAGAGCTCAAAAGCAGCTGACACTAGCCTCCTCCACAACCACAAAATTGGTGAGAAAGTTATCTTGCCACCCCGCACTGGTGCCTACGTGGGCCGCTCTGTGCCTGTCAACAGTCCCCAACTACTCGGAAACGCCATTCGCCAGATTAACGCCCTCAACTCACAAAATAAAGTGATGCAAACAAAGCGTTTACAACGGTTCGCCGAGCGCCCCGGAAAGGCCAAACTTCGCATCAATATTGAGCGTAAGAGACGAGAGTTTCAGGCCGGTATTCGCCGCCTTTTCGATCTCGTTAACGAGGCCCGTAGAAAGGGCTACTAAGTGGTCTTTAAAAATCTGTATATAAGCTTAAATTTGACGTTACTTACAAGTGCTTGACGACCTCGTCATAGCCAGAGACGGTGGCAACGCCGGGATCTTTCTCAACACCAGCGTACTTGACAACGCCCTTATCGACAACAAGAGCGTAGCGGCCAGTGCGAAGGCCGAATCCTTTGGAGGTCATGTCAACCGAGAGATCATGTTCCTTGGAGAAGCCAGCATTGGGGTCGCTGGCAAAAGTGATGTCGGCGCTGTAGCCATTCAGCGCCTGGGCCCAGCCGAACAGCACAAATGGATCGTTGGCAGACACAACAATAATGGCGTCGACCTTGCTGCGCAACTCCTTGGCATGCTTGATGTACGGAGGGATGTGGTTCTCGCTGCAAGTGGGCGTGAAGGCGCCAGGAACCGCAACGAGAATGAACTTCTTGTCAAGGTACTTGTCGAGGGTGAACGGGACAGGAGTAGGGCACACGCCGCCTTTGGCGACATCAGCATCGTAAGGGCAAGACACAAGCTTGACACCTTTGGGGAATTGAGATCCTTCTTTCAACGACATGGTCCCAGATCAAGCTCTCCCCCACAGCTTATATGGCTCGACTCGCATATATATGCACTGTGTATGCATTGCTGCTTGGTTATGATTTGTCCATTTAAGGATAAAATGGTGGTTTAAATGATTCAATGTTAGTTTCTCGGTGTTTGTCCCCATAATGTATCTATTTTTCACTTATTGTAGGGTACACTGCTCTCAATGGCTCCGAGGCGGGTATCTAGCACTTGGGGCAGATTAGGCCCCGCTAAGGTACTTAAGAATGCCATTGAGATGCATTGTCAAAACAGGCACATTATTTGGAATTTTTCCCATTGCTTGTATTCAGTTTATAGCGTGCGACATGGCCACTCTAGGACCTAAGTTGGTTCACTCTTCATCGTGATGAGATCACCGTATAGGCCCAGTCCGCTGGAACCTTGATGGTCACTATGAGCAAGAAATTTGATTCCTTACATCTGTGTAGACGATGGGCCACACTATGGCTCCTTGGACTGCAAAGTATCTACTCAAAGGTGCGGCCGCTAGCGCTTAAGAGGTAAAACCTGCGTTGATACAAGTAAGAAATATGTTTTTTTGGTTATGGTGCTTATTACAACTGCGATATCCTATTTGCTGGTTTATTTGACCTGTTGCCTCTTACGATGGCTAACTAGCTTTTGTATGGTACGCAAGAGACTGAAAAAGGCTACAAGGGGAACCATGCTTGAAGGAAAAATGAAGACATTTTTCAAGGAAAGCCTCAAGGTTTGATCATTTCACATATCATAGTACTGTTGCTGTAGTAGGAACTCTGCGAGACGATAAGTCTGGAATTGGTCCATACGATGTTGGCAAGAAGAGCATCTACGAACTATCTGTCTTGTTATTGGTAATGGTTAAAGTTGGCATTCCGGCTTATTGAGATGGAGTTGTAGTGCTTTTAAACGGGCGAAGTTATGCGCAAGGTCTACGAGAGGCGGAAATGCAGACCCAAGGTGTCACTCTGTTTACAGCGAGCTGGAAATGTGCAAGGGATGTTCACTCAATCTAAACAGAGATATCCAGAACTGCAACCAAGAGGCGGAGGTTTTGTGACTGAACAAGACCCGCATCCACCGTTGGAACACATACACATCTGCTTGGTACTAACTCTGTAGATTATCGATAAAGCCAACGCTCATTCATTAATTGTGGTGTAATTTCTTGAGATAAGTATCTTCAGTTTCCTGAGCACCGACTCAGGACCAGAGGGAGTAAATGCAATGCAGCCCGTAGCTGTCATAAACTGTCTAGCCTCCAATGAATAGTGCACACCAATGAACAGTTCTTAGAACACAAAACTCTCGGCAGCTATAACTGAGCAAATCTTTTCGTTAATATTGCTGCTTCTCTGACCCGCCGATGTCCTAAGGACTGGAGTATGAGACGCCGTGTCTACTAGCGTGTAACTACGTATCATTATTACACTCGAAAGCTCCATAAAACTCTCTCCTCTTCTGATTGCTACTTCAAGTACGTCCCCCTCACCAGGCGGTGTACCTGCATGGAAAGGTACCGAGAGATATGAGGCACGCAAAATTATTCGCCGCGTTAAGCGCGATACATCGGTCGCATGAGCTGTTCAGAAGGTTAAGATGCTCCCAGCGCAGAATTTCAGTCGTTTTTCAGGCCTGATACTCCTACGTATACCAATAACAAAGCTGGACCTTAGTGCTAAACTTAGGACTTGCGTATAACCGATGAATATGCACTCCGCTTCGATGGGAGCTTGAGGCTCCGCGAGAGTAGTTCGCTGAAGCTCCCTAAAAAGCGGTCGACAAACGGCCAAAAAAAGCCCTAGTATTTTCTTGCATATATCTGTATTCTAAGGAAATTTTACCGGCTTTTTTTGTTAGCGCGGTCGACCGTTTACCGAGCTTCAAGTAAACCGGTAAAATGACGTCATACTAAGACATATGCACTATGACGTAATTCTATTTTTGGAGAGCTGTGCCAATATTGCCATCAGGCTGGTATATAAGAGGAGCAACTTCGCAGCTTCAAGACATCAATCAAATGTTTTCCTCTACTCTCATCTCCCTCATCTCTATCGCTGTCGCTGCTCCCGCTGCTGGTGAGAGCTTCCAGCTGGCTACTGTTCACTCTGGCTCCCAGTTCCAGTACTCTCCTGTTAAGCTCGACTCCAAGGACGGATCTTGGTCTTTGAACGGTGACCAGGAGCTTACCATTCAGTTCCAGGAGGACGGCTCTGTTCTTGCCAACGGTGACCACGTTGACCTCGAGCGCGGTTTCCCTATTGCCAACAAGAATACCTGGAGCACCTTTAACCCCAAGATCGACGAGAACCACTTGTCTCTTGATGACTCCACTAGCTTCTACGTCTGCCCTGAGGCCAACAACAAGATCGCTCTCGGCAAGTACGGTGTCCCTGGCGGCTGCGCTAACCCTGTTGGCGTTGTTTTGCTTGCCTCCAAGCAGTAAATTATTACCTCCAGCATTAGCATTAGCATTAGCATTAGAATTTAGTTAGTTATAAATTCTGCATATTGAAACATTCAAATTATACTTATAGTCAATCCAGCTCCTAAACTCAGGACGGGTGTATGAACTATGGCAGCATCGAACTAAACTATCAGGACAGGTAAATAGTTTTTTAAGCTTGCAAATTAGAAGTCATTAATCATTACATACTACAAATGTCACTCGACAGGTGAAAGCTTCGACGCTAAAAAGGCGACGGCGATCTCTGGCGCACCAGAGAATGCGAACGTACTTCAGCTTTCATACTACTCTTCCATGGGAACATCTTCTTCTCCAGCAAGGGCTGATTCACTGGTAGGTGCCTCGCTGGCAGTTGTTTTCTTATTATCAAGCTCTTTAAGGCGGTCGCGAAGACGGACACGCTCGACTGGCTCATGGGTAATCGAATGCAGGACGATGCGATCGCGAGTTTTACCAATGTATTCGCCTTGAGGAGTAGTATAAACTTCTGTGCCGACCATACTAGCCCATTCTCCCTGGTAGACGACATCATTATACTGTACGAGCGGGTTTGGTTTGTCGAGATCCGCTACTTGCAACGAAGTGCTTTCCTTGACAAGCTTGGGATGCCCCGAGAGGTCTAAGGGTACAAGGATTGTTGTTTTATCAACATCTGTTGATGGGGTGGGTACTGAGGCCTTTGCTTTACGCTGTTGCTCATCCTGAACACTGCCGGCCTCTACAGCCATGGAGAAATCCCAGTGCATTTGTTCGCCGAGTTTGAGGAACGAAGTGTCACCATTGGTTGAGTTTTTCCACTCACCATCAACGAGATCGTAACGATCAAGCGAGCAGGTTCCCGAGCGGACCTCCACGCCGGCCAACACATGGCCAATTGCGATCTTAGTGGCAGCGTGAGTGCAGATGATGAGAGATTGGACGGAGGTTGACGACTCAACAATCGCGTTCATAGTCTCGCGAACACGTTCCCACAGCTTATCCTTTGTTTCGCCGAGTTTGGACACCGGCACGCGCGCGTGATAGCTGGTATCGATGAGGGCAAACGTTCTGGCCGAGGCAGCAGCGGACAATGGAACAGGGTGTGTAGGGCGATCAACATGGTAATACTCACCAAGACCAGTCTCTACATTGATAGCAAGACCAAGAGCAGCAGCTGAAGGGGTGATAGTTTGAAGGCAGCGGTAGAAAGGGGAGGAGTAGATCTTCTGGGGTTTGGGGTCCAGAGTGGGAGTATACTGAGCCAGCTCCAGGAACTGGCGTTCACCTTCAACGGAGCAGCGCACGTCTCCGTCAATATTTGTCGGGGAAGGCAGGTCATTAGCACGAAGAGCGTGCCTAACGACGTAAATAGTAGATACCATAAGGATAGAGAGGCAGGTTCAAGATTTGGGAGGTTTTTAGGCAAAGAGAATACAAAATGCGTGGAATCAGGCCTGGATCAATTAAAAATTGGCGGAAATTTACCAAAAATCTACAAATCAAAGTCTGTAAGCCGATCTCAGGGACGCGTTTCTAGGGGGCGGCTAGGGTGCTGACTAGGGTATCATCCTCGGTTGGAAACTCGGTCGGTGGGAGCGAGCGGTGAGTCTTTTGCCGTTATTTGCGCCGCACCGTTTCGAAGCAATCGCTGCACATGTTTTCGTGTGTGCCAGAGCGTTTAAGTTAGATCGTGCCGTAGACACTAGTAATTGAATTAATTTATTGAAACCAGTCCATGTGTGACATGGTAGCCTGTTCATACGTGTGTTTCGAGCTGCCCTTTCAATGGATGAGGCAATAATTTCTCCGATAATCAACTTTCATGTAGTTACTATTCACACAAGAGCCAAGACCGGACTATTACTATATGCACTGGAATAAACGTCTACATCAATGACGGCCTGCAGTAGGGTAGGTGTCGACGTGCACAGTCGAAAGTTGCGAGGCGGTGGCGGCGCGAGCATGGACTACCTCGAGCGGGCTACCCTTATATGATGCGAAGTCGTACAGAGCACTATCACTGACGGGGAACTTCAGTTCCCGAACGGGACAGCGAGTATGGAATTAAGGGTTCTGGAGGGTAATAAGTATTTAACTAGATTACAATAAAATAAAGGTCACTGTGGCGCATGTGAAGAGGTACCGCGGGTTTTGGGGCGCGCTGGTGCACCTGGTAGCTGCGTCACATGGACTTGTTAATTGATGCGTAGCTAAGTGCACTCAAAGCATCATCAAAACGGCAGCGGAAACCAATGAGAAAGCACCAAGCACCAAAGTGCCACCTTCGTTCTTGTGCTGCTCTGCCTTGAAAGCACTTGCACTGGCATTTCCTGTGGCTCCCAACAAAGTGGAGGGCATAGGGGAGGGGGCCGAGCCAGCAGGGCCGGTGACGTCAGTGCCAGTCTCCATGAGAGGATCGATGCCTGAGGGAGCCGCAGAACGAGCAGAAGCGGCGGCGGAGGCACCGGGGCCTGCAGGGGGAGTGGTGGCAGAGGCAGAGCTCATAGCAGTGGGGGAACCAGAACCAGTAGCGGCAGCTGAACCCCCATCGGTAACGGTAACACCAGTGTTAGCCGCGCCAGATGCGGCAGACCCAGCGGAAGCACCAGAAGCTGCGGGTGCGCTAGAACCCGCAGCGCCAGAGGCTGGCGCGCTAGATGCAGGGGCGCCAGAGGCAGAAGGGGCACCGGCGGCCGCGCCGGCATCGCTAGAAGCAGGTCCAGAGGGTGCACCAGGAGCACTGCTACTAGGAGCACCAGGAGCACCAGGGGCTGGGGCACCAGCAGGTGAGCTAGGAGCATTGGGGTCTCCTCCAGGGGCAGCAGAGGAGCTGGCACCGGGAGCGCCAGGAGCAGGGGCGCCAGGAGCACCAGGAGCGGGAGCAGCGCCATCGGGGGGTCCAGCAGCTTGCTCAGGAGGGGCATTTCCTTGGCCCTGTCCCTGGCCCTGGCCTTGTCCTTGACCCCCTGGCTGGCCACCTTGTCCCTGGCCAGCAGGATCTTGGGGAGCGCCCTGCTGAGGGGCGCCCTGACCACCTTGGCCTTGACCCTGCTGCCCTTGCTGACCGCCCTGAGGCTGGCCCTGGCCCTGGCCTTGGCCTTGACCTTGGCCTGCGGGGTCCTGAGGTGCCCCCTGCTGAGGAGCCCCAGGAGCGCCGGCACCGGCCGCGGGGTCTTGTGCGCTTACAACACAGAACGTAGCGAAATACAACGCGCTTAACTTCATTGTGGTTGTCAGTAAAGCAGGTCCCAACGCGGTTTCTAATTACTTTTCACTGCTGCATAATCCTCGGGGGAGGAGTTGGTGGGGCATCGGGCGCGGCGCGGTGTGACGCGTGTGAATTATAGTCGTTGTATTTAATTTAACATTTTAGTAGCGCAAACCGTGTTTCTGACGCCATTAGGGCCGCCAATGGATGCATTCCAACGGTTCTATTTCGGGCCCCTCGCATGAACCTTGCATATCATTTGCTGCCAAGCCTCGCTTCCGAACTGTAAAGATTAATTGGAGCCGCACAAAAAAAGTTTGTGGTGTGTATTTGCTTGTGAGAGCTCATAGAACCTGTTTGGTTCGGCTTTCGCAGCCGATAGCGCATATCTCGATTCTAGTTATGGACCTCAAGTATGAACCTTCGCCCGATCGAGGCTTTGTTAGTGTTACAGAGTAGTTGACGACGGTGAACAGAGATTACTGGATTTTTGAGATATTTGAAGTACCTGCAGGTCTTTTACCTGCCTCAAGGTCTCAGTATGGTCTCAATTTCGAGGTTTGATCGTTACGGACCTGCATAAACATGCATGAGCATGCACGCCCGGGCGCTTGGACTTTGGCCCCTTGCAATTCCAAGAGTCGCTCTATGGATTGAATAGGGAGCCCTCATGATAAGGCACTTGGTGCCCAAAGCTATGGGGGTGTCTAAACTGCCCTAGGGTATGGCGATAAAGAAAGGGCTTGATAGAGTTGGATATGAAATACGTGAAATCCAAGTCCCGGCGACAAAGCTCAAACTCCTGTACCAAATACATAGTTCTATATCTCACCCGACGCGAAATAAACTCCATGAGGTTGGCGATTGTTGTCGCTGTAGACTTGTTGTCGCTGTAGACTGTCTTTGAGAAGTTCAATTCGTATCATTATGGCACGCAAAACTAGCTCATTTAGCACACTGCATCTTTTGTTTGTGCACGTACCTTTGCTGAGCTACACATGATCTGATGTCCATGGAATTGTCAAACACAAGTCGAACATCTGAAGGTCATACAATCAATCGGGCATTTAGAGAGAGCTCCGCTCTACCATATTCAGCTCATTGATTCAACTAAACGCACTTGGTCTAAAACGCGTATGGACTGTAGACTACGAATCTCGGCCCGGTGAGAGAGGCTATAGAGTGTAGCTGGTGAACTCATAGGCCACAAAGCGTAAACGCTGAGCAGTGCCTAATGGACCTGTAAGCATCACGCCAAATACTCTAGTCCGGCTCGACGGCCTGAAATGAATATTATACCAAGTTTGCTAGATTAGGCGAGGGAGATGTGAAAGTATGGCATCTAACTGGAATTAAAGAGAGTCTCGAATCCTCATCCTCCTCCTGCTAAATGCGCTTTCTCTGGCTCCTTATGGATGCCTCACTCATCACTTACGCTAATTAGCTAAATATTATATGCTTTTATCCCTCTACAAGTAACCGGCACGGCTGGCGACGTCAACAGCGTCGTGGTCAGCAGTAAGGCGGACGTAGGCCTTCTTGGAGCCATCGGGGCGGATCAAGGTGTTGACCTTGAGGGCGTCGGCGCCGAGGATGTTCTTGACGGCTCTCTTGATCTGGTGCTTGTTAGCAGTGATGTGGACCTTGAGAACAAGAGTGTTGTGGCTCTCAATCTTGGCGATGGCGCTCTCGCTACCGACGTTGCTGATCAAAACCTTCTGGTCATCGAGACGGGGGCGGTGGTCAACAGACTTGGTAGGGTACTTGGGGTTGCGGGCAAGCTTGAGAGTCTTGGGGAGACGGAAGTGAGTGCTGGAGTGGAACTTGGTGACCTTCTTGCCGTTACTTCCCTTAAGGGCGGCCTTACGGGCGCTGTTAGCCTTGGTAGTGGGAGCCATTTGGATATTTCAGTCGGTCGGTCTGGGTGGTTTGAGTGAGTGGGTTTGAGAGTTGTGCAGCCCTATGTGATGACAAATGATAGGGCAGATCTCTGAGCGCACACCACGACCAGAGTTGCTGAGTAAGAATACACATAGCCAAAATAAACATTCGAGCCTTTGAGAAGGCTAACGTGCTACAGCATTCCCGTAGCTGCTCTTAATTCATGTAAACGACCAAGTAAGAATTTCAATGTCCTAGAGAGGATCCTTATAGAGGCTTGTCGAAATCTGCCCGGCGTACTCACTCCTCGGTGGTGTTGGCGTTTCCTCGCGTTTCTTTTTCAAACACCCCACTATAGCACCATTTCGACGCATTTACCACTTCACCACAGTTACCTTCATATGCGTCCATAAACTCCATATTCATGTGGATCTCCCAAACCTTTACTAATGAACACCAGTCAGAAACAGCAGCTGCACCAGGCTATAATAGGATATTTACAAACAGAAATAGGTGAAAAAGCAGCTGCACCAGTAGCACAGGCTCTGGGAGTGGAGGCGGTCCCTGACGACATGAAAGGACGCCTTGAAGCCAAGTGGAAAGCACTCATTTTCCTACAATCGCGGATAACGAAACTAGAACAAGAGCTACAAAGCTGCAAACGTCCCAAAGTCAAGGGCGAATTCCCTTCAGATCCCCAGCTCGTTCTCGATGAGCATAGAGACCGCGTTTTGTGCGTGGCTCTGCACCCCAAATGGCAAAATGTGGCATCCGGGTGCGAAGACGGCACAATTAAGATCTGGAATACAGAATCTGGTGATAGAGAACGTACGCTCAAGGCCCATACCCGGTCAGTTAATGGCGTGGACTACGGCGCCCGTATTCTTGTATCATGCAGCTCGGACCTTTATGTGCGCATCTTTGATATCCAAAACGAGTACGCACTCATCTCAACCCTTGTGGGGCACGAGCATACTGTAAGCTCGGTAAAATTATTTGCTAATGATGAGAAAATTGCCTCATGTTCTCGCGACCATACAATCAGGATCTGGGATACCAGTTCGGGGTATTGCACTCAGGTAATCAAGGGTCACAGTGATTGGGTGCGCACAATTAGTATTTCACCAGTGCTTGGTATCGTTAGTGGTGGCTCAGATCCCACAGTGAGAGTAACTCCTCTCAATCCTACTGGTGCAGCTGGCAATAGCTATGCCTTGATGGCGCACGAGAATGTGATCGAGTGCAGTGCAATTGCGCCCGAAACCGCGCATGCAAATCTCGACAAAATAGCAGGGTTCCAAAATGTCGCGTACTTCGCCACGGGATCTCGTGACAAGACGATTATTCTATGGACTCCAAAACAGCAGGTCCTGACCCTCAGAGGACACGACAACTGGGTCCGGGGCCTGTTCTTCCATCCTGATGGACGCTTCTTGTTCAGTGTTTCCGACGACAAGACGATCCGAATCTGGGATCTAGAGAATGGTGCCCAATTGTTCAAAACGGTGGCTGCTCATGACCATTTTGTGACGTGCGTTGCTGGCAATGCAAAGATGTTGGTGACGGGATCGGTAGATAAGACTGTAAGGGTCTGGTAGGGATAGTGGTTGCTCAGAGAGTCAATTTGTGAACTGCAACAGACATTATCCACAACTGAAAAGTCGGCCTGATCCCTCCTTCCAATTTTGATTGCAAAGGGCATTCCCGCCGCTCAAACTATTTATTTGTATTTATTACTTGTTTTAATACTAGAACAACTCTTCTAAAATAACACAGACATCTCGAGAATAACGCTAGAGAGAATCACTTCAAACCGCTCGCCTAGTCTCGCCTTCATCCCAGTAGTCGCACAAACTTGCGTAAGCAGTGAAATTTACTATACAGTGTAACGGTGTCTAAAACAAATTCGTGAATGAACAACGAAGTAGAGTTTGCTCTTTTGTTGAAGAGCCACGGCCCAGAAAAGGCAAAGCAGCTTCTTAGCGAGCGTTACTCGATGTACGGGGACCAGAAACCTTTGATCATCCTGAACAACCCCAAACCAGTGGTGCCTGAACCAGTTAAAAAGGCACGCAATCGAAAGTCTAAAGTCAACAAATTTCTTGAAGAGTTCATTTCCTCGGGCACAAAGTCCTATGATCGTTATATTCCTCTCAATACCCTCTGGAATGGTTATATTTCCACAATCACTGAGAATAAGAGTGATTTCGCTAATAAGATTCTCACCGCAGATTGGCATGGGGCAGAGATATCTGTGAGTGCTTCAAAAAGTACGGGTTTCGTCGGCAAAAGAGGCATCCTGTTATGGGAAGCCCGCACAATGTTTGTTATCGTGAGCCGCGACAACAAGATCTATAGAATTCCAAAAAAAGGCAGTGTATTTGAGATGCATGGTCTTGATAGAAGTATCAAACTTGTGGGGGATCGCTTGTTATGTCGCAGCGCCGAAAGAACCACCAAAAAGTTCAAGCCCAGAGACGTCAAAGATATTCAGGGTCTTTTCCCGGTTGATTAGAGAAGCGCATCTGCAGTCTACTCACTTGTTACACTGTACTCATATATTGAGGCACCCTATTTATTAATTGCTCGTTTAATCTGGCACCTCAAGCGACTCTCACTCCAAGATGATCTGATGTGGCATGTCAGTCTTAGGTTATTCCAGCTCAAGTCAAAAGCCTCCTGGACACACTGAGTCACCAAATCCCAATAACTCTGATGCTTTGATTCATTTTACACTACACAAGCACCGTGCCGGCGATGGCTGCAAGCTGTTATCGACTCGGGCGACAATTCTATTTGCTTCTAGAGATTGACCAAGTATTACATTTCAATACCTCACAAATTAGTCAATCCGCGTGATTAGCCTCACTGTTTTCGCTATCTACACCCAGAGAGTCATTTCCAGACCAGGGCCGAATCTTGTTTTCACTGCAATGCTAACTGAGGGGACGATCTCTACTGAGGGCCATGCTCTGTAATATAAATAGCATGATGTTATAACTATAAGAGCCGTAAGAACAGCCACACTAGTCAGAGAGTACGGTTGCCCACAGAAGAGTCTCCGGGCCAAAACCACAAGCTCTTTGACCAGACAAACACACATAATGCATAACAAAAGTAGTATGCCCGCGTAGAAAATAATCGCGGAGTCCAATGTGTAGTTATATTGCATAAAATTGAAAAGACTGCGTCAATGAGGGTGGGACCTCAATTTCTGTATTTAGGTTAACACAATTGAATCTGGGAGTTCTGGCATATGACGTAATTTAAAAGTTACGCACTTAGCCATGGGGGCCCGCCATTCCGTGCTATTGAGATCGTGGCGCGTCTATAAATAACCCCGGGGTTGTGGTACAGCACGTGCATGCATAACTTCGCTAGAGCCACATCTGGCTTCAATAAAATAGTAAAATTAAGTTCAACTGGCCCAGAGCACGAGCTCACTAGTATACACGTAGCTTATTGCGTTTGTATGATCGGCAGGCATAAATTGACGCGTCAAAGAGGCATGAATGATGTAGCGTTACGCTGACTATCTGGTCTTAGATATCGACTTATCGCTAGGATTCTCAAAGGTTTCGAAAGTAAGATCTCCTCAAGGTAAGAGGCAGTCAATCACTCTCTCGGATTATCTCGGGATGAAGGCGGGCGGTTCCTGCAGGCGTCGATAGAGAATGGACGTAGATGAGAGGCTTCTTTTACACTCCATACGAGTCAGATTCTTATCTGCACTATTAAAAACCACTTAGAACTCAACTAAAGACGCTGAATGCGACACCAGCCCAGCGCGAGTCTTATCGATAAGACACTGCAGCTAACGTGATCTGCATCGGAATGAGCAATTCATAACAACATATCGCGTAGAGTCAGAGGGCGATAAGGAGCTCGGAATGAGCGGATGGGGGTTTTAAAATGTTCTATAATACAGTAATTATGCTAGAAATATATAGGAAGTGTGCGATTAGCTATCGGCAATAATAAGGAGCAGAGGAACGCGTAAGACAGGCTGCAAGGCTGCTAACGCTTGGAGACGCTGTAGAAAGCGCACCGCGTCACGCATTGATGCTTGGACGCTCACGATCGCTGCGGGAACCGCGGCTCTTGCGTCTTCTTCTGCCCTTCTCGAGCCTCCGCTCAAAGTTATCACCGATATCGCCATAAAGTTCGTTGCTTTCGAGCGCGGAATTGCGCACAACAGGAGTGTACGGGTACTCGTCTACGGCGTCCGAGTCCCAGGAGTGAGGAGGAGCGGCACGCTTGACGATCTTGGGCCGGATGCCGGAATCGGATCCCGCCGCGACCTCGCTCCAAGTCATGGGGCGAACAGTGATTTCGCAGAAATCGTCACCGCACTCCTTATCGGATACCACGAGCAGATCATTCTCAGGGTTCGCCGGTAGCTGCTGGGGCAATTGCGACGAGTCGCTACCGGATGCAATTGATTTGATATAGTTCCACATGGAAAGATGGTGGAAGCTGGGAGATGAGGCACTGATTATATATGCGGGGCTACGACGGGGCTATGACGGGGCTGTTTATATGCACGTGCTGCAGGTATGCACTTGTCGCGCATATTGCGGGGCGAGAGAAGATGGTCAATTCCAGTGCCTCTTGGCGGATTGGAGTAGCAGTTTGCTCGTTCTAACAAAAACAAGTATTGGCCAGCCTAGTAGAAAAAAATGCGCCTGCCTATAAATCAATTAATTAACGTGGTTATCACATCTTGTCCTGATAAGGAATGACGCCACTCGCCTACTGTCGTCCCAAACCTTTTGGGGAGTGGCGCCCGACAATAGCGGACGCTCCAGCAAGCTCCGGAACGGAGCATCACCGTGAGAAAATAACATTAGATAGATAGAGAAGATAAATTAGTGGAAAAGAATTGTAACGGATCTTCAGGATTTATTGCAATTGATGTACGCTGATCAGCGGAGGGGCTCAAAACGTCGAGCGCAACACCTAAATACAGTGGCGAATACTCACACGCAGGGCGTCTACTGGGGCTTCTGTTAGATGTGAATATAATTTAGTGATTCAGTGACCGTTTGGCTTATACTCATAATGTTTTAACACTGTGAGGCATCATAACCGCCCAAACGATAAACCGATTGCAGTAAAAAGATATTTACTAGCATTGAGGAGCTATTTGGTCAGAAACAATTCTAAAACACGTTTCAATCGATCTACATTCTCGCGTTCGGCTTTATGCATATGCATGCAGGTAGCCTTGGACCCATTTGGGACTATAACACGTCCATATATAGATAGTTTTAACATTAGCATATTAAATTCACTCATATAAATAAAAATACCGAGTTTAAGCAGATCGACCAGTCACATTCTGCTAATGGGCACGTGCTTTAAACCGCGGCATTCACACTGTCCATAGCGCCCACAGAACTCGCATAACCATTTTCTAGGCCGCACTCGGTCGCTTCTTTTTATAGTCCGCTAAACTAAGGCGTTTCTTCGGCAATTCCTCAGTAGGGGCTGGTGCCGCAGGCACTGCCCACAAAAACTCAGCTTTGAACTCTGTGCCTTCGATTTCAGTGGTCTCAGCTGCGCTTTTACGCTTTTTGGGTGCATGTGATATCATTGATCGGTCAGCATCATTTGTTACTGGCAAGAAATCACCGAGAGGTCCATCCAGACCATACTCACGCAATATCGCGAGGGAGGCTTTGATGGTGGCTTGGTCCGCTGTGCTTTGTGATTCCTCAGACTTGTAAATAGGATGAGTTGTATCCCAAGTCCAAGGGATTGTTAATAAAGTGTTGTGCTCGATGTCCTGAGTAGCTATCAGTACAGCCCTAAATTGGTCGTCGTTATCACGAACAGCGGCAACGCGACAGTTGGGAGTTGAGCTTTTCTGAATAAATAGTGCATAATTGCCCTTGCGTCGGCTGTCAATGGCAAGTCCATCCACAAACATAACGCCCGGCTTTGGGCATCCTAATAATTTGTACTGATTGATTGGGTTTTGCGCGTAATTTGTCACCCAATCAACCTCACCAATTACTTCAGCCGCTACGTCGCCGGCTTTGAGATCTGAGAGTACTTCAAGGCCAAATGCTGTCGACTGGAATGTATAGGATACTCGACGGGGAGCAACGTTCGTGAATGGTATCAAAGGGATTTTAGGCAAATGAGCAATGAAATGTGGGTCTGTGCGGAGTACGCACTTGTCTATAGGGTTAAAAAAACAGTCAGGTTTGTCGGTGATTTTGAGGTTACGAAATTTACGCGAGTCCTCGGCGGATTTAGCCCGTTTCTGCCGTCTAATGTATGCCTCGCGAGCTCTTTGTGATTTCAGATACGCCATTTGTTTCTCGCGTGCTTCTTTACGGTCAAATGTCTTTTTTCCGCACCGATCGCACAGAAACACCTCCGGTTCCTGATCCTCCGTTGATATTCCTACACAAACGCCATGCTGCCATGCATTGCATCGCTCACATTGCAATGTAAACCCATCATCATGTTCGTACGAGCAAATACATCGAATTATCCCCGAGTCAATGGGGTGAATTTCCATCTTATAAAGCTGACATAGGGTCGCTATTGGGAGTTTATAGTAAGATTACTAGTGGTGCCTAGGTTGGGTGTAAGAGGTTGTGAGTAAGTTCTAGGCGTGATGACTAGGCCAGCTTCAGGTGCAAGTCCACGTCGAGCGTCGGCGACGAGGCTAGATATTGACTATAAGGTGCTTCTGGTACGAAGATTTATTATAACATAGCTATATTCAGACTACCTCCACGTGCTCAGGTGCGGCTGTGAGCTTTCCGCTTAGACTCTCAGTGGATGAAGTAGCCTTGTCCTCCATCGTGAGAGCTTTAGTGCGTTCATAGTTTTGGAAAACTTTCTCTGCCTCAGAAGCCAGCCAGCTATCACTAGAGAATAAGAAGTCGATGTCCTCGAGAGTCCTATTGGCTGTCTCGGGGATGAACAAGTATGATAGGGCCAGTGCAATGAAATTACAAGCTCCAAATATGTATAGTGTCTTCTCCTGTATCTTCTCAAACATGATGGGGCATAATAGTGTGAGCCAACCATTGCCAATTGACCAGCCAACAATTGCAAGAGCATTGCCCTGAGCTCTCACCTTAAGTGGGAATATCTCTGTGGGAATTAACCAAGGTGTAGCGAGCCATGTAGCACCAAAGATGGATGTGTAAATAAACACAAAGGCAGCGGATGCAGCACCGTAACTCTTGTTAGCTGGGTGCAATTGCTGCAGCTTGGAAAACCCACCAGCCAGAAACATCGCAATACCCTGTCCAATGGCACCCCAGAAAAGTGTAAACCGCCTACCCCATGAATCGACTGTATAATAGTTGACTAGAGTTGATATCATGTAGAAGACATTATTCAATCCGGAAAGCCATCCAGATTTACGCTTTGAGTAACCAGCCTGCTGAAATATCTGGGGTTGGTACACGGTCACACCTGCGATACCCACCCACTCCTGGAAAATCTGGATCCAGATGACTATTTGGCTACGTCTGGCAAGATGAAGTTTACGCGCTTTGCGTTTCTTCTCAACATCACTACTCTTGTAGTAGTCTAGAAGCATTCTCAGATAGTTGCCACTGAGGGCAGAGTCGGCCTCAAAATCCATGTTCTCGCAGATACTCTCAAACTCCTTGTTACCTTCAGCTTCCCCTCTCATGTTGAGTAGCAGATGTTTGGCCCTCTCTCTGTTGCCATTCTTGACGAGCCAACGGGGGCTTTCCGGGAACACCCAAACAATTGTGATGAGAACGAGCAATGGAATGATCTGAAATGCAATTGGGAATCGCCATTGAAATGCTGAGAACCCATTGTCTATATAGCTTAGACCATACTCCATCCAATATGCCACTACAACGCCGAAAATGTTGAGTGTGAACTCAATCGCAATAAATGCACCTCGAGAGGTATGCTCAGCTGTTTCAGATGAGTATACAGGCACTACAGCATTGAGGATGCCTGTTCCTATTCCATTGACGAACCGTGATCCTACCATCCAGGATGTGTTCTTGGCGGAACACTGTAGAGCAGCGCCAAATATGCCGAAGAATGCACCAGCAGAGATAGCCTTTATACGGCCGATCCTATCTGAGGCATAGCCACCAAATAGAGCACCAAACAAAGTTCCGAAATAATAGATTGCGACTATCCCGCCTTGTTTGGTGGAGTCTGTAACAGTAACGTTACCTTCAGAGTCATAATAGCCGAAATTCATATGGTTGACATAGTCAGGGGATGTGTTAACACCAGACATCATGCCTTGGTCATAGCCGAAGAAAAAAATTGATAGCGCAGATAATGCGATAACACAATGGGTTAATGCTTTCCCATGTATACGATTCTCAAGTAGGAATCGGTCAGGGATCAGATATGGCATATGTTCGCTGAGGTGTCTAGAGCAGTTGGTACGTGGTCGACCACCTTCACACTTTTAAGAGTCACGGATATGTGGAGTATTGTGTTGTTAACCAACAGGATCGAACAATACTGTGGGGTACATATTCGGCTAGGGTGTGAGGCGTAGAGAACTGATGAGTCCACAATCCGAGGGCTTCCAGAGGGCCGGAGCACACCAAGCTATCGATTGGTTTTTTTTCTCTTTTTGCAACAATCTGCCCAAAAGCTCACCCCTTCTTCTCAACGCTTAGCTATTTATTGACTGCGCACCGAGCTCCTCAATATGCAGGTTCATAACCGCCTGCATTGGGGTTTTTGAGAAGGTGTTACCGAGAGCGTTGACATTTATAGCAGTAACAGAAGTAATGTTTGCACTTAGATTGGCGACCCTCTATAGATAGCTTTGGCAGAGGAGGTTTTACAATCGCGCATTTGAGGCCGACCTGGGGTTAATCCTCGATAAGCACACCAAGAAGTTGCAATATTCTCGATAAAGTACTCAAGACATCATATTCGCTAGGCTCAATTATACTGCACGCTTGTGTCGCCTCTTGCAATATTCACGCCCGACTATGTGTCCTAATTTAATAGCTTAGCAAAAGCAAGGAAGCATCGAGGCAACGAGAAAAGACAAACGTGTAAAAGATTACTCAAATCAGGTCATTTTGCACTGACCTAGAAATACAAGGGTACCAGTCGTCTTTTCACTTGCTCAGCTCTGTCATTTTACTATTTCCTCAGGGCTGCGTAGAGGCCTTGCAGGAATGGGTGGCTTTTAGACTAGAAATCGGCCCATATCTATAGAGCCCATTATTCTTCAATAATGCTATTTATATTATGCAAATCATTAACTTGTGCGTGGCCTTGGCAGGCAACTATAGCCCCAGTCTTTGACAGTACTATTACCACATATATGTGGAGCACACTGGCGATTTCGTTCTGACTGAGACGATGTTTTTCATTTTTTTTTTCATAATGGTGGACGGGTGAGGGGGATTGTACTTTATCGTGGGCTTCAGAGGTCGTAGCGGCAAGGTGTACGTGAGCAAGTTCATCGATTGCGCTCCAGATAAGGCAACAAAGCAGAAATAAGCTGAGGAATAGGGTAGGGTAATATACATAAAGTATATTTGCGTGTTTCATTACCCCTTATTCACCTCATATCAGTGCTTTTGCTTCAATTGCGCATGCGCTGGTGCTTCCTGCGCGGTTGAGCGCTCAATGAGCGGCTATTTACTTTGCCAGAACAAATTTTTTGACTCAAATTGAACTGAATGTCAGTCACCATTGCTTTTTTGCTCATTTATGTCCACTCTGGGCTCCCCGAGCTACTCCGCTACAATTCCGCCTCAAACACCTCATCATCCTCACCACGATCTTCTCTCTTTGGCAAATTTTCATCAATACTATCAGGGATCTGGACAAAAGTGCTTCTGCGCCTTCTCCTTGGAACTCTGTCATCGTCCTTGAGCCACGAATCAGGCAATGGTGACGCGGCCGCTGCTACGCTCACGAGGGAGTTAATTGCCGGGGACTCGGACAGAGACATACGACGGCGGCCGTAGCTGGACTTTGCGATGGCCCTAGGAGTTGTGACGGGCACCTCCATTGCGACAGAGCCTCTGCGAATGGGTATTGGGCTCGCTGGAGGAGACTCGGATTTTGGCTCTTCAGGGGGAGTCACGGAATCATCTTCCTTGATAAAACCCTCGGTAGTGTAATCTTCTTTCTCCTCCTCATTCATAGAAACGAGAATCGAAGCTGCCTCGAGGAGCTGGACCTTCTGGTGCTTGGATATCAGTAACTTCGAGGCGACGCTCCATTCGGGAGTGTGTTCCCACAAGTGCTTCGCTAATGAGGAGACGTGTTTGTAACCTTTACCACACGCTTGGCACTTGAGTTCTTCTTTGAGGCGACCGGTCTCACCTTCTGAGGTTCTACGGGCCACGAATTTACGACTTAATTGGGGAGTAGAGTCGTATTGGGACGCAGATGAGGACAATACTGTGTCACTGGGGGTGCTCATTCAATTAGGACTTACTGTGATTGATCAAAATGCTAAGATCAAACCTCGAGATTTTTTTAGAGTCCCTTTACTGCTGCAGGTTTGTCATGTATTTGGCATGCATTCGCATGTAATGCACCGATTACTTAATTTATTTTCTCCCGCGCGAGCTGGAGCGAGATCGGGCGCCTGCAATTTTAATTAGCCGAGATAATAGCCACTCACTGATCATCACTAAGCAGCAGGATTCACGACCTCGTTTGTTCAAAGTTCGCCAGAACTTTTTACTTCGAACAACTTTGCGCCTTATGACCCTGTGATGAAATTGCACGAGTCTGCAGATGGTTGCATGGGCTTGCATAACGTGCGGGAACAACGCAATAAATGGACGCCTAAAGGACTATAAGGGAATAATTTTCAACTCTATACAGGTTTATCTCGCTCTATTATAATATTATCACTCGATGAAACACGCTAAATAATAATGTCTCGGGCTTGTCTAGCTCTCCACTTGCATCTAGACAACTACCGAGCCCTAATTTCTCTTACGTAAGATACACACTCTGTCCATTTGTGAAACTGCATATGCGCTAAAAGTGCCAAGTTCTACTAAATTATGGGCATTAGGATTGAGTGACTTGGTTAGTATCTACGAGTTGGCAAATTGCACCACGTTAGGCCAGTTCAACTGATAATCTTTACGCGATCAAAAACGCAGGGGTGCTAGCGACACGTGACAGCACCACTTCGTTGACAGTGTGTACAAAGTAACGCTCAACAAGCCATGGATGGCCCAGATAAACGAATCCCAAACCAAAGACTAAAGCCGGCGGTAACGGTGATCCCGTATTTTGACAGCTTGCTTGTTTAAGCGCTGATGATCTCTGCATACGGCGGCAGTATGACATGCACGATATGCGGGTCTGCTGTGAGGCGGACAACCATACTAAGTGCGGCAACGTGAGCATAGACGTGCTTACGCGGGAATATAGTAGCTGGGAACGCACTTTTTGGCCTTCAAACTGTCTATTTACCCAGTGAATCCACACGGAGTTTCCGCTGAATGAAGTTCAAGAGGGGCGCATGCGGGGAACACCGAAAATCAACTGCCCTAGGCGGCTGAAAATTGCAGATCAAGGGGACGAACTAGTAAATATCGTGGGAATAATAACCAGAAGGTCCAAACTCGCGATAGGGAAGCGTGGACCTCGGCTAAAATTTAGAAAATAAATTGTGGCATCCCTATGCATTTGGGCGCGCAGCTGCGAAGTAACGACAGCCTACAGGAAGTCCCAAGAATGACAGAGCCCGCCTGTGCATACAGTGGGGTGTAATAAGCGTACGAGAAGGTCATATCAGAGCTATAAATTATAATGTTTCAAGTTTCACAGTTTTGGTCTTTTCACGTCCATTTAATATGACTTCAATTGTGTACCTCAGGTACTTGAACAATTTGGCGTCTCAGTGCCATGTACAGCAAGATATAAAAATGCATATCGAGGCGTGAAGCTCGGATGGTGAGTCGTGCGAGGGAGTCTCGTGAGCGGCGTTAGCTAGGAACTCACGCTACCTCAAGCGAGTTATACCATTAAAATGTATTTTCTTTGGAAGGTTCGCCTTAATTATCTCAGCGTGCGTCAGTACTCAGGCCGTCATACGCTTCGGTTACATCGGTGTACCCGACCTTCCATGAGCCGCACAGCTTGCGCACAATGTGCCCCACAGGGCGCGTCAACATATCATCTCTTGATAAACATAGCAGCTCTTGAGTACATATCACCACTTAGTTCAAACCAAAGTTCAGTTAACTACGTCTACGTGCTGATAGCTAGTTAGGCAGAGTCCTGCTCCTTGAGAGCCTCCTTAGCGTACTGGGACTCGAAGACCTTCTTATGAAGGGCGGCGGCCTTGGGGTAAGCAGAGATGTCCTTACCGAAGGCAATGGCCCAGTTGATGATAACAGCGGCGTAGAGATCAGCCTGACTAGGCTCAGAAGTACCGAGCCAGTAACCGCCGTTGGGGAAAATCTTCTCGAACTCGGCGAAACGGCGAGTGTAACCAGCCTCGGGACCCTTACCAAATAGGTGACCGCCAACACCAGCGTGGAAGTCTCCGCAGAAGGCAAGAGCCTCAAGCAAACGGGCGTCCTTGACTGGGTCAGGGAAGTAGAAGCTGGAGTGCTTAGAGATGGCACCAATATAGTGCTGGATGGCAAGGTTCTGAGTAAGGATCTCGCCGTTCTCCAACTTGATGGCAGGAACAGCACCAGTGGGGTTGATGGAGAGGTAATCCTCACCAGCAGAGGTCTTTTTGGTGGCCAAGTCAACGGCAACAACCTTATAGTCGAGCTTGGCGACCTTAAGGGCTAAGTGAATAGCAAGGGAGCAGGCGTTGGGCTTTGTGTAGAGGGTAATGGGCATTGTGATGATGCAGTTGAAGCAGATGAGAGTCTATATATACCTAATCTATAGTGCGTCAACATGCACAGGGTAAGGGTCTGATCTGCTCGGTATCCCGAGTAGATCAAGACGTTGAGAGGTATATTGAAGAGGTGTTTGTAAAAGACGCGACTTTATATCAAATATTATCACTTTTTGACTTTAATTATCTCAAAAATGTGACTTAATATCACTCAAGAAAACGTAAATCACATTAATGACCTTTGTATCGAGGGTTTAAGCTGTATGCATGACCGCAACCTCGTGCAGGTTATTAAGCCCTCGGATCTCCGACTCCACTATGCTTAGTATAGGAAGCTACTAGAACCTAGATACCTTGTTCCTAGTTACCGATGACGAGAGGCTGGCTGTACCGAGCGTTCAAAGCGTGTCTTGGCAGGGTCTCGAGTAAAATATGATCAAGGAAATTTATCCCTGTATAGACAACTATTAAGATGGAACTAGAACTATTGAGCATATAGAAGATATAACTGGATGTTCTCGTTGATCTATGATGCATCAGCAAGAGTCGATAGTAGATCAAGTAGATCTATTTGGTGCGCTACACGTGGTGTAATTACACCCTAAGAAACGAGCATCAGGTGAGCCAGAAACACCTATGTTTGGTGAGGTTATTTAGTTTATGTACCCTGTAGATAGCATTGGCTTGAGAATAGTATACATTACAGTATTCAGGCCTTGGAATTATGTTGGACGGTAGAGTACCTGTGCCTCGGCCACATTGTACTCTCAAACGAACTAGACAATGCTCAAACTTTCAAATCAGTTTCAGGAGCGAAATAACTCTCATAGAAGTTCCTCAAAGCTGTTCTGCCACTTGGCTGCAGAAAATTGGCCAAAAGATTAAAGTATAATCGAACTAATGAAATGAAACACCTTGCCGTATTGCGATATTGCGGGAAGCCTTGTGAAGGGTGGGATTTAGGCTTCGCAGCTCGTCCAAAGTTGATAGATATTGTACCTCACAAACTGTACCCCACAGCCGAGTGATGGAGTGCCTTGTGTGATATAAGCCTGAAAAGAAGGTATAGTCACCACAAATGTGTTAAATGTAATTGTTTAGAATACTGCTACTACTTCCTGCGTTATATGGATAAGCCAAGAGCACTGCTATCCCCACGCTATTGAGAGGCAACCGCCTGGAAAACCATGTCCGCAAAATACAGCATCTGTGCATATACCGCTAGTATTTTAGTTGTTAGCATGGTATCTGCAGACCAATCCTCCAACACTTTTCCTGGTCTACCGCAGTAGACGAGGCTGCATATGCCCCGCGCGGCTTTGCAGCGTTATGTGACCACGGCTCTACCGTTCTTGGAGAAAGAAACTTTGGAGTATAAATATCGATATGAGATAGACTAGCGCGCAGCTAGTGCAGGGGATGACAAGGTGCTATAGCTAATGCATGATATGCAATCCTATCGATAAGCAGTGGACGCAGACTCGCCAATGTCATTGAACTTCTTGGGCGCTAGTAATAACAATTGGTGGTCACACTGGCCATTTAATCGATATGCTCATTTCGAACGGCGAGCTCCAAAAGACAACCTTACATTCCTAGACTTGCATTCAGTTACACTGCGTATAGCGAGCTCTGGCACGGTGACTCGTTTATTCGCACTCCTAGAATAACTTTACTACGCACACGCGATGCTAATATTTTACTACATTAATTACTGTTGCCAAGTAGCCTCCTCATCAGCCCAGTCACCAGTTGCGGCGACGGCCTCAGTCTGCTGGGGCTGCTCAGTGGCATCCCAAGTACCGTAAGTGGGCTGCTGGCCCTCGACCTGAGCCTGAACCTCCTCCTCGGGCTGCTCCTGCTCTTGCTCCTCAGTGGGGTCGCGGTAGAAGTAGAGATCGGGCATGACGCTCCACTCGGTCTGACGGTCGGGGATGTCACCACGAATGCGGAGAACCTCACGGGCCAACAACCACCAGATGAGACCAATGGAGTGCTTGGATTTGTTGTTGCAGGGAATGACAACATCAACAAACTCAGTGGGGGAGTCCAAGTCGCAGAGGGCGATGACGGGGATGTTGACGTAGGAAGCCTCCTTGATGGCCTGGGCATCAGTGCGGGGGTCAGTGGTGATCAAGAGACGGGGCTCCTTGAAACTGCGGGTGATGTAATTGGTAAAAGAACCAGGGGTGAAGCGGCCAGCCAAAGGAGTGGCGCCAGTGTGACTAGAGAACTTCAAGACAGCACGCTGACCGTAAGTGCGGGCGCTGACGGCAACAACATCAGCAGGGTTGGGAACAGCGGCGATAACGCGGGCAGCCAAAACGATCTTCTCCCAGGTGGAATCGAAGCGAATGACGGAGACACCGTCGGCACGCTTTTTGTAGAGGTAGGGCTCGTTGCGAACCTGCACGTTCTTAGCACCGAGGTGAGTCTGAGCGGCGAGAAGGAGCTGAGCGTCGCTTTCTGTCAGGGGGAACATTGTTGGAATAGTGGATGGTGTGAGTGGTATGGATGTGAAATTTGCGAGCCCTATAGTGATTACGTAACACCAAGCGTAGGGCTTACCATCTCATGGTCATTGCCGTCATTTGTGGGTAAAATTGTAGTGTCCAGAACGCGTAGAGTTGCTATTTATGCCAATTTGACCCCTCAATTCGCTCTTTCACCCACTGGGCCGCGCAATACAGCTATTCGTTGACCACCAGGTATCCATAGTTGAAGGCTTATGTCATCCGAGTTACCACCTCGACTCCACCATGTGGGTCGAAAAAGTTCCATAGTTGGCGTAAAGTATGTAGAAGGTGGCGATGCAGAACGAGTAGACTGCTTTAAAGTTATGCACATACTTTTACGTGTACGCGACGCCAATATGGCCGTAGTGTGGCCGTCTTAGGTAGCATAAGTGCAGTGATAGAGGCAGTGTTGGAGGTGAGCAAAGTACGCAGCATCAATTGTAGATGATAAGGACACTCTTTGGAAGTGTTAAAGCACTAGAGAGACCGCTGGCTACGCATCTCGCCTGAAACACATGTACGATAAGGGCTACCGATAAGCTTATTTGTGCAGGAACGGCGTAGTAAAGCCGTGCAATGCTGTTTTCGTATAGTAACTTCAATCTTACCATAGTGCAGTGGTCAGCCGATGCTAGGCTGATTTTAAAAACATGTCAATCGAAGTTAACTTATAGTATTAGAGTCCTTCGTGAGCTCAGCTGTACACATACGCCCCTACCTTGTGGACATTCTGTCACTGTGCTATTGCAGGACGCCACATAGGTGTGCATAAAGAGTCGGCAAGAAACTCATATCGAAGCCCCTAAAAGCCATCTCATTTTAGCCAATTGGTACAAGCACATACTCAAGTTCAGCTTCTTTGTCGAATTGATTTGGAGAACTCATATGCTACGTGCTTGAGCTTACGTCGAGCGCAGTCGATACAGAATTTGTTGTTGAGGATTACCATAATTGAACGCTAATACTTACCCAATTAAGATATGTCTCTATGAATGCCTGGTGTACATTCCCACCCTCACGTATAAGGCACTGTACACACAATCTATACCGAGACGGCAATCAGTTCACAACAGCTTGTAATCTACGTACTATAACAAAAAGCCTGCAACCACTCCCACAAAAGTGATACCGTTCTGGCCGGCGGCATTGGAGCCATTGGTCGAGCTCGAGGTAGCACTGGACGCTTCAGAGGCAGCATGGGACTTAGACTCAGATGCCTTGGTAGAAGAGAGGGTCGAAAGAGATACTTCTTTAGACGTAGCACCGGTGACAGCGCTAGTAATGGCACTTGAAGTAGTACCAGTAGTCGAGCCTGTGCTCATAGAGCTAGCGGCCTTGTCCATAAGTACCTGTGTAGACTCTTCAGCATCATCGCACTCAAAATCTTCATGAGAGGAAGCGGAAGGTGTAACTGATTCAGAGCATTCGAGGCCGGGGTCTTCGCGCTCAGTGTAGGCAGAGACCAGAGCGAGAGCGGAGACATAAGACACAAGCAACATACCTAGATCTGAAAATAAGGCTCGCATTTATACCTACAGAGGCAACAGTGGCTGTGTTCTTTACTTGCATATGACATGCAGGGCTGTCGATCTATGCGAAGTTGAAGCGGTACTACATGATGACTTTTAGCGACTCAAGGATGACGTGACTCTAGTTTGAGTCACTTTTGACGCTTGCAATCGAATTTTACTGTTCTGCTTTGAGAGGACCTCGCATTCGATGCCACATACCCTTTGTGTCTTGGCAAATTATGCACATGCAATAGCCTTATGGGCAGCAGAGCCTCAATTGTAGGTTAAGAGCGCCTTGAATTTATAAGCGTGGTAGTACATGACTGTGAATATCCTCTAATGAAATCGCTACATTTACATCTAGATTACAATATATGCCTCTCATTTATAGAGTTGCAGTACCATAGTTCTTCCTCATCACTAATGATCTAAGTACACTTGACTTCAGGAGACTATGGAATTGCAAGGCGGTCCCTGGCCTATACAGTAGCTAGTGATCGGCAAGAGTGGCCGAGTGTTAAGGCGACTCTTGAAGCAATACAGTGTCTCAGTGTGTTGTCTATGTTGAAGCACTTGAAGTACAGATAGAACGCGTATAACCGCTTCGCGAGGCTGTTCATGCGACGTTTTCTAGCGGCACCAAATATAGAATTGACGTTTCGTGCATGCAGGGCCCATGCACAGCAGCGAATTTGCGGCACAGACGAACATTTGGACCAGGTAACTATAGTAGAGACGCTTTTGGGGACAGTAGAATACATACAGAGAGGAGCTCATCGGGACAAACATTTGAGTGATAGGCACCATCAAGTTTATGCTACTTCAAGTTAATATACGTGTTGCTTTATGACTTCGGAGCGCTCTATAACAGGCAAGCAGCAATCGCGCCTGCAGACAATGAAAGTGCAATGCCGTTCTGCATAGCAGCGTTAGAACTGGCGCTGGCGCCAGAAGCGGAGCCAGATGCGCCAGCTGCCGATCCAGACTGGGAACCAGATCTAGAGCCAGAGCCAGCAGCAGCACTGGATGCAGCTGAGGTAGCTCTGCTAGAGCCAGAAGCGGCGGAGCCAGAAGCGGCAGAGCCAGAAGCAGATGCAGAAGCGGCAGAGCCAGAAGCAGCGGAAGAGGCGGAATCCGAAGCAGCAGATGTAGGGCCGCTAGAGAAGGACTCCATAGGTCCCTGAGCTGTAGCACCAGCATGGCTGTAGAAAGTCTCACTGGGTCCACCAGGGTTGCGGGAGGCGTCACTATTAAAGGACTCCATCGGTCCACCAGCACCTGAAGAAGCAGCGCTGTTGAAAGACTCCATCGGTCCACCAGCACCTGAAGAAACAGCGCTGTTGAAAGACTCCATAGGTCTTCCAGGGTCCTGAGCGGAAACTAAGGCGAGAAGTGCAAAATGGATTGAAGAGACCATGATCGAACAGCTGGATGTGGGACTAACCAGATATTTGTAGCTGAGATTTCGATTTGGGTAGAGGCGCAGGCGATATGCGATCTTGCATAAGTCTTGCATGAATATGCACATGCGGGTTTCACAAACGGGTCCATATGCAGAGATTCAGGGCTGATGTGATGCTTAAGATGAGGTGTTTCAATGGAGATCCGAAAGAACTGCCTGACGGCAACTTGTAGCTCTCATATCTGTGCGGGAACCACTCAAGCACCGGCGTGATGCAAGCCCTCATGGTGCAGGGTGTGCACAGAACTGCGGTTGGGAGGTTGCGGTACAGAGAGGCGCAAAATTATGTGAAGAAAGTGAGAACATCAAAGCCACAGACAATTTTTTAGAAGTAGCGGCTTATGTACTGAGCATATCCCGATGGTTTTTAGGGAGCAGAACCGGTTCGCCGACGGGTAAGGTTTTTTAACGCGCCTATGGCTCCCGACCCCGGTCTGGCCCGTTGGGAGAACATATTGGTGCATCCAAGTTTATTTTTAGCCAAATGAATCCAAATAACGAAATGTGAACGAAATTTAAATGAAATTGGTAGAATAGGTCAGCTTTATACGACACTTCAGTTAGAAAATGTATCATTAGTTGGGCTCACCAAACACGTATGGAGCGTGCAAAGCTAACAGAACAGTAGTTTTGAAGGTCCGATGGAGGTTGCACTGAAATACAGGTTGGAGCTATTGATGGCGATAGTGCACACTGAGAAGAAGTCTTTGTGGCGAAAGCAATTGTGCTAGAACAGGTTAGATCAATATGCGCTAATTGAGATTGGGACCTCAAGCAGCAGCAACAGGCCGAATGCTTAGCTTTAGTGCCTTGGTATGTACACTTGACGTTATGCTCAGCTGAGAAGCTACGGCACTCGCGACAAGTCCAGGAAGAGCATCACGCAAGGAGTCTCACACGAGCTTCTGAGGTGAACAGATGTAAAATGCCACTGCAAACTTGCTGCTTTGTGCTTTAGCACAGCTTAGTTGATAATAGCGCCATTGACTTCAAAAATGATAATAAATAAGGATCTATGTAACTACAGAAGGATGCATTAAAGCAAGCAGGCGGCAATAAAGCCTGCAGACAAGGAGATGGCAAAACCGTTTTGCATGGCAGCGTTAGAGCTTGCACCTGAACCAGATGCTCCAGAGCCAGATGCGCCCGATCCAGACGCGCCAGCGGCAGAACCAGAGTGAGCGCCGGAACCTGAGCTAGAGCCAGAGCCAGCGGCAGCACTTGATGCAGCGGATGTAGTTCTTCCAGAACCAGAAGCACCAGAAGCGGCAGAACCAGAGGCGCCAGAGGCATCTGATCCGGAGCCAGAGGCAGTGCCGGCGGAAGCAGAGCCAGAAGCGGCAGAACCAGTAGCAGAGCCAGAGGCACCAGTAGCAGAGGCACCAGAAGCACCAGATCCTGAAGCACCAGAAGCACCAGATTCTGAAGCACCGGAGGCACCAGATCCAGTAGCAGAGCCGGCGACGGCATCGCTGGCAGTCTGTTCAGCGCCAGAGACAGCTTCGCTGGCGGTGGCAGCAGCACCGGAAACGGCCTCACTTGCTGTGGCTGCGGCGCCAGAAATGGCTTCACTTGCTGTGGCAGCAGCACCAGACACGGCGTCGCTAGCAGTTGCAGCAGCACCAGCGATGGCTCCGCTAGCGGTTTGTTCAGCACCAGAAACAGCCTGAGCGGCGGTACTATAGGCGCCCTCAGCGTAACTCTCAGCAGTGCTCAAGGCTCCTCTTGCGTAAGACTCTCCATCCTGACCGTAAGATCTAGCAGTGGAGAGTGCGCCTCTAGCATAAGATTCGGCAGTAGAGAAGGCACCCTCGGCATAGGATGCGGCAGTTGAAAAGGCGCCAGCGGCGTAAGACTCTCCAACACCAGCATAAGATTCAGCAGTGTTGAGACCTCCTTGGACATAAGAGGCAGCCTCACTAGCGATAGAATTGAGGAACTGGCCAGCGTCCTGCGCAGACACAAGGGCGATGACGGCGGAATAGTAGATGGGGTTCATGTGATGTGAGATTTGTCAAGAGGACATAGAATATATATGTAGTTGGGACCGAGGCTGGGCAGGGGCGCAGGGGAGGTGGATCTTTGCATAATTTATGCATCTGCATGCAATGCCGGGGCTGAGGCATTGGTCGTGTCTGGTGATATTTTGGATGAAACCAGAGGCTAATTGTTTGCTAATTGAAAATTTGCTCGGATAGAAAATCCTAATTGCACTTCCGGCGTTTTTTCAATGCCCAAAAGCATCGAAACTTCACTAACTAAATGCATAACCGTTGCGCGTCATGCAGCTGACTGCGGCAAGTATATTGCTATTACCAGAACGTTCGAAGGGTAGAGAACTACCGAGTAAGTAGATGCTGTACTATTATTCTAGAACCTAAGCGGGAATTCACAAATATTCCGACGGGTCTTGGACAAAGTCAGGCGTCGGAGCCGGGACTATTTACCTTTATCCTAATTCGGAGCATCTCAGAGAGAGGTTGGTCTGTGAGACTTAGAAGAGATCCGAACTAATTATAGCAGGACTTCTCGCAGATTCGCGCCCAAATTGGGTATCTATAGTGGCGACTGTATATTTAACGTGTTCCGATAACCACAAATCGTGATCAAGCGGATGACGGATAGATGTATGCTACATGAGCTAGGACAATCGAACTTTTCGAGGGTAATTGCTCGGCAATGCCAAAGTCTCAACACTAGAAATGGTGGCAAAATTGGGAGACGCATGCGCTAAGAGGCGAAGCCCATACAGGTGACTGCAGGTGATTGCAGCTTCGCCGCACTAAGCGTTGATCTAATTTTAGTGGATAGGGTGAGGCATGCAGCCATTTCAAACGCCAGTGGCTTAGAACTACAGTTTGTGGGTGCTTAGATTGCAAATGAGTGGCGGCCACCCAAGAAAGCTGATAGCTATTATCATTTGATTATGTAGCTAAAAGTCATTTGCTGATTTGGGCAAACAGACTAGTCAATCTTGCCTGTTGAGAAGTATTAAGACGCATCTGGACGTGATAGCATGAATACGATGACCACCTTAACACGCTTATCGCGCCATGATGGAAGCACCGTTTTCTCTACACTCATCTAAGATCTTGTGTGATACACACTTCTCGCATTTGATGCTGCTCTCCTTCGGCAAAATTCGGGTTCGGGCAATGAGTGAACCACGTTCAAGCGTAGGGTTGCACCTGGTTATCAATAGCCGTCGCTCTGGCTCGCAGGCTACACTTAGGAGGCACCATACATGCGCCTTCCCAGCGATGAAAAAGCTACTAGGATGACGCTGTGCTCCAGCGCTCACTCACTTAATTAAATTATTTTAGAGACTACTCAATGCACTACCTTTAGATGTCCTTCTGGGCGACCTCAAACTGGACATTCTTGCCAGTCAGCTTACCGTAAACGCTCTGGAAAGAGTCGATCTTGTAATCGATGGCACTGGCGTACTCAGGGTCAAGGAAGACCTTGTGGACGCGGTTGCCACCGGTCTGGAAGCGAACGCGCTTGCCAGTGATGTCGGTGGGGAAGACGAGGTCCTCGAGGATGGCATCGTGAACAGCGGTCAAAGTGCGGCTGCGGGGACGCTTCTGGCCAACGAGGGCACGCTTACGGCTGGGTTTGGGCAAGATGCGGCGCTCGCTAAGCAAAATGATGTGTTTGTCGCTGAACTTCTTCTCGAGCTCACGAACCAAACGGGTCTGGTCCTGCTGGTTCTTGTGGAACAAAGCGAGCTGGGGGACGGGAACGAAGATAACGATGGCGCTCTTACCGTTCTTGGTAGAGATCTCCTTGGCGCGCTTGAACTGGAGGGCGCGGACGCTGGCCTTGAGCTCTTCGTTGCTCTTCTCGAGGTCGAAAAGGGACTGAGCGACCTTGAGTTCGAGCTCACTGGGGTCGTTGTTAAGGATCTTTTGCGCAGCAGACATGTTGGACATGGAGCATGGGTGAGAGGTTGTGAGTTAGTGAAATTTGTGTGCCCTAGTGGATTATGTAAATGGGTGTAGGGCTCGGCAGTGGGAGCTGACGTATATCGATTACTGGGGTACGCGTCTGGGAGTTGGGACAAGTGCTTAGTAGGGTAATGAAGGGATCTTAATAGTAGATTACTATGTACCACCAGGCCGACCGACCTGATCAACAGGGGACACCAATTTCGTATATGTAGACGTATTTGTAGGTGGAATAGTTATTGAAGCTCAACTATGTGTATTGTTATCGCCTCCGTCAAGTAAAAATCCTTGGACAACACAAATAAAGACTGGTTTGAACCCCCTGACCCAAATATGCACGCGAATGCATGCAGACACAAGGAACAGCGTTGGAAGGTATGGCCCAATGCACCTTATTACATCGCTCACTGTTGAGCCTTAAGCGCTTCACGACGTTGCCGGTTTACCTAATTGGCAGCTTGAGTTTGGAGTTGTTTCTTAGAGAGTCTGGCCATAGTAATTGATAGCAAAGAAGAGGTGTAGTATGTAGCAATGATGTTAGTTTATATATTAACTGGTTGCCGCAAGGCTTGCACCTTGGTGACGCTCTACGGCGTGCTATGGTAACGCTCTTCAGCGTAACGGCATGAAGATACCAGTCTTGCAGGTAGTGCGAGGCTTAACTCGCCGCCTGACCAGAATAATACGTGGTCAACAGCTCACGTGTATTTCACATTTTCTACTCTTTTTTGATGTAGGTACTCAATGGCCAGGACGCCATAGCCCTCGACCCCCACAGCCTCCGACAGCATTAGCGCATTGGTTGTCTAATTAATACCTTGAATTTACCAAAGTGCTTGCTGACTTCTAGTTGCTGGGTATAAACAGGACCGCTAAGGTGTAGGAGACCATGGCGGTAACAGCCGTTTGGGTTCCCCTCTCGAGTGTAGCTATTATGAATTAGAAAAAGGTCGACACCCTCAGACTAGCGCTCCTAATCCCTTTTAGATTCGAGCAATGAGCCTCGAGTCGCAGCAACGCAACAACTTCCTACGACTCCTGTTGATGATCCAATGCTGGAGGCTTCCAAGACTTGTGCGGTCGGTAGTGAAACATGTAATTTTAAATTATATACGAGCTTTAAAGCATTTCGCCTTGAAGCACATGATTATCGCTCTATAGCTATGTGTGATGCAACCTTCTTAGAAAAGGCTGATGAGGAAGGCAAGAAGAGTGCCAGTGGTGATGTCGCGCAAGGAAGCAGCGTTGGAAGAAGATTTGCTGTCTCCAGAGCCGCTGGCCTTGGCAGAGCCAGAGGAGCCAGCAGAGCCAGCAGCGGAGCCAGTGGCAGAGAAAGAAGAGCCACCAGCGCTGGGGTTAGCGGTGACAGAGGAGTCGGAACCCTTGTAGTCCTCGTTGGTCTTGTCATCCCTGTCGTCATTGGAACCCCACATGGTAGGGTTACCGCCATTACCAAGAGCCTTGCCAGCACCCTTCTCGAAGTACTGCTGAGCGAACTTGGGGGTCTGGGGTAACTTGACGTTGGGGTTGACCTCCCACTTACCATCCTCGAAAGCAGGGCAGTCAGAGACCTGGCGATCGGTAGAGGCACCAGCATCACCGTCAGGGTTCTTGGCCTTGGACAAAGCATCCTTGAAGTTCTTGTAGTCGTCGGTCTCGCTAACGTCGCTACCGCTGATCTTGACAAGTCCGTAGTTGTTGTCTTCCATGGAGTACTCGTAAACAAGACCACCAGAGTAAACAGAGCTCATGTCAGTAGAGTAAAGAGACTTGACCTCGGGGAAAGTACGAGGGGGGTTCTTGTTGCAGCCGTACTCACTGAGGAACATGGGGATGGAGTAGTTCTTGTAGTTGTCAACGTTGGTCTTCCAGCCAGAGATCTCGAAGGAGGACTGGTCACCGCACCAGGAGTAGTCGTTCATACCGAACATGTCAATACGAGTATCGTCGCTACCGCAGTTGAGGTAGGACATCTGCTCCCAGCGGTTGTCACTAATATCAGCGGCAGAGTAACCAACGGGGATGGCTCTCTTGGCCTGCTTAGAGATGTACTGCTTCATATCACGCACAACGGCCTTGATGTAGGGAGCTGCGTGGGAGTTGTTGGCAGCGTTAATGACCTCATTGGCACTGAGGAATCCGAACAGGTTGTCGTAGTCCTTGAAGGCATCAATGGTAGCAAAAACGTGCTGCAAGTAAGCAGAGTTGTAACTGAGCTTGAGCTTATCCTCATCAGCGCGGTTGAGCGAGTTGTGAGGGGTGTTGACATCAAGCAAAAGGTAGATTCCGGCGTCATCAAGAGCCTTCATGCACTCGGAGTGGTCCTTGGAGTTGTCGACAGTGTAGACACGGACCATGTTGACACCCAAGTCCTTGAATTTCTCAACGTCACGCTTGCATCCGTCGGCATCAGCCAAAGGATCGGTGGCATCGCTCGCACCGCCAGGCTGGTAGTCAACACCACGAATGTAGAAACGGTCATTGGAGCCCTTAGTGTAGAAGGCGTTTCCTTTGATTTCAATGGGATCAACTGCCAAAACAGTACTTAAAAGAAGTGAAAGAGAGGAAAATTTCATATTTAAAACGAGGGGATTTGCTTTGCCAAAAAAGGAAACAGGTGGTCTCGAGCGTGTCTATGCGTTTATAAAGGGCTGCTGCGTGCGTACTGCAGCACTGACCATGAACATCTAACCCTTGCCCCGTATTGGAGGAGACCTCATGCATTGCAGCAAGGCAAGGGATGTTTGAGGCGAAGCAAGGGGAAAAGACATACAAGGCAGTTTAGATACGAGGTTTTGAGATGGTTTCGTGTTTGGTACTATTTAAAGCTATTAGAGTAAAAAATTTCCAATCAAGCCTAGCTCGTTTAGACCGTAGCCATGCCCTCTAGGCACCCCACAACTGGTTATGCACCAGGGCCCGGCATGCATCACTCTGCAGCTCAAGAATGTTTCTCGGTAGCCAAGCATAAGAGTTGCTTTCAGTAGAATAACATATGCTCTAGTACTTTCTGTATAGATCCTCGTGGCCAATGTTAAAAAACTGTGACGAAAATCGCAGGTTTTCCCCACTTTTCACCCGATTCATCAACCAAAAATAGAAATGACGCGTCGAGGCTGGTGTGACGCCACTGTACACCCATGCGGTATCGTACTGCGTCAGCACTTGATACACACCGAAAAACTTTTCGCAGTATTTTCATCCATAGAGCGCATTTTTCCTGACGCGTTTTTCCCCTTGATTGACCCTCAAAACAGCCGAGCCTCGATTTGAGGTTTACCTGAATTGGGTCGTGTCATGATTAGTCATCATCCCATTTGGCACCGCGACTACCTGGTGAGTGCCGATCAGCACTAATTTCAGACTTCCCCTGCATACTGCATCGACGTTTTGGGAACAAGTGAGCTAAAATTTATCGCGAATCAGTCGCGTCGGGCTACAGTAATCTAAATTAGATATTACTAACGTCAGTAGATCAAATCATTGGGTAAAATGTATGCGCGTTTATGACGATGGTGGTCTGCATGGAGCTCAGGGTCGATCGTGTTCGATCGTGCGACCTATATTACGATGGGCTTGGGGCAACCGTAGATCCGCTTAACACATAAGCACGAAGTTTGTATCATTCTGTATCAAGTCTCGCTTTTTTTCCTGTCGTTTGCGTGATGGATCAATTGGTGTGCAGCTTGCGAGTGAAGTCGTTTATCTTCCAGTCAACTTTGAGCCCATGGCGCACGAAAGGATTATGGTACTCTTACTAAGTTGGAAGAGCTCGCGCCCAAGTCCCCAAGCTTTAAATTCTGATCGGTGGAGTGTTTATGGATCCGAGACTCTGAGTGCCACGAGACTCATTGGAACAGATATACAATCTACCTGAAGAGAATTAGCACGTAACATCTAGGATATGCTGAGAGCTTGGGGATGATAGCGAAGCTCGCTCAAGTGGAAGATACTTATATATGTTGGACACACAGGTGTGTACCCCTACCAAGAACCTAACTTGCATTCGTGCCTACGGGACTCGGACCAGTAGTTTGCTAATATGGCAGTATTACTTGCCGTTGAAGACCAATCCAGCAGAAATTGTGTTCACATTACACCTACCATTGCTTATCGATAAGCATGTAGTCTCCCGCCGGCCACGCTCACTTATTCTCACTACTTTAAAGACTGGTGAGGAGTATATCGTCCTAAATTACATTTCTGAGTAGCTGTAGCTAGTCTTTGGTCTTATTTTGGCCATTTGTCCATCAGTTACGTGGTCATTAGTCGCGGTTAAGCTGATTTTTCACTATGTAAATAACAACTTAGATGGCCACTTTGTTGAATTCTTAATCTGCTCGATTTTTCACTCTTCTGTTTGAATTTTTCAACACCGACTTCTTGGCATCATCGATGGACGGGTAATCATAACCTTGGCGGCCTCCATAACGTCATAACCATAGTTATAAATTATAACAGGACAGAGTTTCCCGTATATTATTTCCATACCCAATATCACACAACCTCTAGCCATTAAGTCTGTACGTACTCTTATCTATACCCAGTCAACTTCCGGTGTAACCGACTCAGGTTTTGGCGCACACATAGAGTACATAAATTTCAACTTGGCATTGAAAAATTATTTCAACGCCCACGACTAAATTATACCCCACCAATCCGTCAGATACCTTGAATTTTCACCATCGAACCGAATCGAACAATTCCGGCTGGAGAGATTTGTCGTGCTAACATCTACGTATAGGCATACTAACTAGCTTTTTGAATACAATTGCCTATTTGCTTTAAGCTGATACCTCGATATCCACACTGAGTTAAAAAATAATCTGTATCACTACTAAATACAACGACGTACACTGTACCATTTGCCTTACATCATCAATGAAAGTGGTAGGAGTCGAATCTGCCACGCTGTGCAACCCGCGGCCGGACCTTACACGGCCGTACGTGTGGCCCTTCATCTTTCTTTACCCTGCCTTTGGCTACATATATTTTACCCGCTACGATGAGTACATCCAGGGACCCGAGTGGACTTACGTCTATTTCGGAACCATAGTGAGTGTTCAGGCGCTTTTCTGGCTCATGCAGTTCTGGAACGTCAACATTCAGGAGCGCTTCTCCACTGTTCCTTGCGCCAATGTCCGCGATGCCGCTTTTATCAAGGTCGTGCCTCTCGAAAATGCCGGAAGCCCCGATATCGTACCCATTCTGCGTGAGAAGGGTGAAATTTCGTTCTTGTTTCAGAAACGCCGGTTTATCTACAACGAGGAGACCGAAGAATTCTCTCCCCCTCGTTTCTTGGTCGATGAGCAGACCCCTATTGGTGCTTTTAGAACTAAAGGTCTAAAATCCACTATGCTTCCGGGTCTTTTGAAACGTTACGGTGTCAACAAGTTTGACATTCCTGTTCCTACATTCTTGGAGTTGTGGAAGGAGCACGCCGTTGCGCCTTTCTTTGTTTTCCAGCTTTTCTGTATCGCCCTTTGGTTCATGGACGATATGTGGTGGTACTCTGTGTTCAACCTCTTTATGGTATTTATGTTTGAAAGTACTGTTGTTTGGCAACGCCAACGTACCATGTCCGAATTTAGAGGCATGGGCATCAAGCCCTACGAGGTCCAAGTATACAGAGATGCTAAATGGCAGCCTCTTCAGAGCGACCAGCTCCTGCCTGGAGATATTGTCAGTGTTGGTCGCACTCCAGAGGACTCAGGTGTCCCTTGTGATATGCTGCTTGTCAGCGGAACTGCTATTGTTAACGAAGCTATGCTTTCTGGTGAGTCCACTCCTCTTCTCAAGGAATCCGTTGGTACTCGCCCTGCCACCGCTCTGTTCGATGGCGAAGGTGTGGACAAGAACTCGTTGTTGTTTGGTGGTACCAAGGTCTTGCAAACTTCCATCCCCGAATCTCTTAGCGCCGACTCTTTGTCTATCCCACCCCCTCCCGATGGAGGCGCCGTCGCTACTGTCACTCGTACCGGTTTCGAGACTTCTCAAGGCTCGCTTGTCCGTGTAATGATCTTCAGTACCGAGCGCGTTGGCGCTGGTAACATGGAGGCATATTTCTTTATTTTGTTCTTGCTCGTTTTCGCCATCGCCGCCTCTTGGTACGTCTGGACTGAGGGTATCAAGACCGACCGTCCCCGTACAAAGCTTCTGCTTGATTGTGTTCTTATCATTACTTCCGTTGTGCCCCCTGAGCTACCCATGGAGCTCACCCTCTCCGTCAATTCTGCGCTCGCCGCTTTGGGTAAATACTACATTTACTGCACTGAGCCTTTCCGCATCCCCTTCGCCGGTCGTGTTGATGTCTGCTGCTTTGACAAAACCGGTACTTTGACCGCGGAGGATCTCATTGTTGAGGGTGTCGCCGGTATTGAAAAAGACAAGCTCGTTAATATTGATAACTTGCCTGCCAATTCTACCTTGACCTTAGCCGCTGCTCATGCCCTCGTTCTTCTCGATGATGGCGAGGTCGTAGGTGACCCTATGGAGCAGACTACTCTTAAAGGTATCAAGTGGACTGTTGGTAAGAAAGATCACGTTGAATCCGAAGACAAGAAGCAGCGTCTGCGTATAGTTAAGCGTTTCCAGTTTAGCTCTGCTCTTAAGCGCTCCTCCTCTGTTGCCAAATTAGCTGATGACAGCTACTTTGTTGCTGTCAAGGGTGCTCCTGAGACTATCCAAAAGATGCTTGTCGACGTGCCTGAGGGATATGAAGAAACTTTCAAGCATTACACCCGTAACGGTTCTCGTGTCTTGGCCTTCGCCTACAAGGTACCTGAATTGAAAAATGATAAAGCTGTTGTGAACTACACCCGTGAATCTGCCGAGGCCCAGCTCACTTTTGCTGGTTTCCTTGTCTTCCACTGTCCTCTTAAACCTGATGCCATTGAGACTGTTAAGATGCTTAACGAGTCTAGTCATCGCGTTGTTATGATTACTGGTGATAACCCTCTTACTGCTGTGAAAGTCGCTGATCAGGTTGGTATTGTTGAACGCGAGACTTTAATCCTTGATATCCCTGAGGAGGGAATTGAGGAGCTCGCATGGCAATCTGTTGATGGTTCTGTCAACATTCCCCTCAAGGTCGACCAGCCCATTGATATTGATATTTTCAAGAACTATGATCTCTGTGTTTCCGGTGTTGCTCTTCGTCGTCTCCAGGAGCATGCCGATATCGCCTCTTTGATTCGTCACACCTGGGTTTATGCCCGCGTTTCCCCCGCTCAAAAGGAGTTTATCCTTACCACTCTCAAGAAGGAAGGCTACATGACTCTGATGTGCGGTGACGGTACCAATGATGTCGGTGCTCTTAAACAGGCTCACCTTGGTGTTGCTCTTCTCAACGCTACCGAGGAAGGCATGAAGAAGATCAATGAGAATGCCAGAATAGCTGCTTTCCAGAAAGTTTACGAGAAACAATGCGAGATGCTCACTAAGTGGAACAAGCCTTGTCCTCCTGTACCCAAGAACATCGCCCATACTTACCCCCCTGGTCCTAACAACCCACACTACATTGCGGCTATTGAGGCTCGTGGTGGTACTGTGGATGACAAGACTCGTGCTGAGATCCAGGCTCTTGCTGTTAACCATACTCCTACTGCTTCTGACCAGGCTGCTACCGTCGCTGATCGTCTCACTGAGATGCTCGGTGAGGATGAGGAGGAGGCCCCCACTCTCAAATTGGGCGATGCCAGTGTTGCTGCCCCCATCACTTCCAAGCTTGCCAATGTTTCTGCTGTTACCAACATCATTCGTCAGGGTCGCTGCACTCTCGTTGCAACCATTCAGATGTACAAGATTTTGGCCCTCAACTGCCTTATTTCTGCCTACTCTCTTAGTGTCCTATTCTTTGCTGGCATTAAATTCGGTGATGGTCAAAGTACCGTCAGTGGTTTGCTTCTGAGTGTTTGTTTTATGTCTGTTTCCCGTGCCAAACCCGTTGAGAAGCTCTCTAAGGAGCGTCCTCAGCCCGGCATCTTCAACATCTACATTATGGGCTCTATCCTTGGTCAGTTCGCTATTCACATCCTTACGCTTGTATATGTCACTAACAGCGTCTATGAGCTTGAGCCAAAGATCGAGAAGATTGACGTTGACGCTAAATTCGAGCCCAGTTTGCTGAACACCGCTATTTACTTGCTCCAGCTTATCCAGCAGATCTCCACTTTTGCCATCAACTATCAGGGCCGCCCCTTCAGAGAGGCTATCACTGAGAACAAGGGTATGTACTATGGTATTCTTGGTGTTGCCGGCCTTGCATTCAGTGGAGCTACTGAGTTCGTTCCCGAGCTCAACGAGGCACTCAAGCTTGTCAAGATGGACACCGTCTTCAAGGTCAAGCTGACTTCGAGTATGTTGTTTGATTTCGGTGCATGCGCCATCATTGAGATGGGTCTTAAGTACCTGTTCTCTGACTTCCAGCCCAGTGACATTGCTTTGAAACTTGAGGAGCGCGACTCATACGTGCAGTACCGTAAAACCAGATAAACGAGCTGCCTAGACTCCCAAAATAATCACCTTCTATAAATTTAATACAGTACATAGCTTATTTGCACTTGAATAGAGCAATGAGCCAGTGATTCTTGCCAGAGTGAGTTCAGTCAAGTCGAAGATGGCAAAACGGCCGCTCATTATTGGCTTCAACATTCTTCCCTAATTCTTGCACGTTTCTAGGTAAGCATGAACGACTGTATTTACCTCCAAAGACGCAAGTCGTTACCTTTTCTGCCGTGTCCAGAGAGTGCATATTGAGGTCGCTGGAAGGCGCGGCACCGTAATGAACGCAGCAAGCACCACAATCACACCGGTATTGTGTGTAGATCAGATCGAACTTACAATTTCTATCTATTTCAGTCGCTATATTGAACTACGCCTTGACATCATTTGCTTGCAGTCCATAATCACTGCGATGGCCACTGCTCGCTCTAATTTGTCATGGGAAAACGAAAAGGAGGAAACGTAGATCAAAAAGCTAAACGCATCAAGTCTTTCACTGTCCTCGAGCCTGGCTGGAAAGGAATTTTTGTTACCTGCGCCCGGAAAAAGGAAGTCAATTGTCGAAACGAGCTGGTACCAATCATTGAGGAGTATGTGGAAAAAATGTATCCTCAGGAAGAGGCCGAGGAGGCCGAGGAAAAGGGCGATATCGAGGATCTTATAGCTAATGAAGTCGCTGCCTTGTCAGAGAAAAAACAGCGGCTCGTAGAGGGCTACCTGATCGGCTGTGAATGTGTGATATTTATTAGGGTCAAGAAAAACATTGATCCCGTCAAAATTGTACTTGAAATATGCAAAGATGCGGTTGCAGATGAAGACAAACGCACTCGATTTGTTCAGAGAATGACCCCTGTTAGCGAACTGGTGCACGCAGACCTCGACAACCTGCCAAAGTTTGAGTCCTACGTTAAAGCTGGGTTCGAGACCAAGGGTCTCAAGTTCGCTATTCGTTCGACGATTCGCATGAGCAATGTTGTGAAGGAAGATGTTATTACTGCTACTGCCCGACTTGTTGGCCCCGATCAAAAGGTCGACCTCAAGCAGTACGATCGCTTAATTTTGTTGGAGAGTTTCAAAAGTTCCATTGGGTTGAGTGTAGTGGATAAACGGTTCGATGAGTATGAAAGGTTTAACCTGCAGCAAATTTATGAGAAGAAGCTGGCCAAAGCTGCCACAGCCGCTGATCTTGCCAGCACGGTCGCTGAGCCTGTAGAGGCGGTCAGCTCCGAGTCCGCCGCTCCTGAAACCACAGATACCGAGTCCAAATCTGCAAAAACTAACTCTGATCCTACAGATCCAAACTCCAAGCAATCTGAGCCAAAATCAGAGTAAACCTAAGCGCATACCGCAGAACCCTCTCCGCCATCGACACTAGAATGTTATGAACATTGTAAATTTAAATATAGCTGGTACGAGTACTACACATGCGATTGTTTTTCTGTATTACCATGCCAAACGCTCCAGATATTGCACAGGCTCCTCCCATGACACCCAATCGCTTTTGTGGACGGGAATAAGGCCCATGGAGCCGACTTTGTAGACACCAAAGAGAACACATAGGATATTGGCCATAACATACACTAGCTGCGCTCTCAAAATCGAAGCATCATTGTCTGAGGTCCTGTATGGAGCAAAAGTTCCTCGGACCGCCAGGATCTGGGTCAGGGGCGAAACAAATAGGGCATACGCGACCATTGAAAGGGTCACGACCTGGATAGCGTCACCCATGAACCAAGCCATGAAAATATTGACCGGGAGCTGCTTGAGGGGAGCGATAGCAGCCGTCCAAGCCGCCGCAGATTGGCCCGCACTGGACAGCTGCTGTTTCTGTCGTTTCAAGGGTTTTGCTCCCTTCTCAAACAAGCTGGGCTGCGCCAGTTTGCGTGGCTTGGGGATCCCCATCCCCGTCGCATGCTCCAACACCGCCTGATCGAAATACCACTGCGGATACTTCATTGTCAGCTCTTAGCGAGACACCATCAAGATGCCTACTATAAAGCACCCTCCGCACAAACTTGCGGGAGGAAACACTATTTATTTAAGTACTAGGACCCCACTAGTCTCAGGAATTAAGCGAGTTTCTCGTCATCTCAGCAACAAAACCGCCAAATCTGTGGTGGTCGTAGGGGCTGGAAAAGCCATTCAAAAAGTGCTCTGCTTGGCGCTAGAGCTGCGTAGGCAAGGGTATCTTGTTGACGTATACACAAAAACCCTCAAAGTCTACGACGAGATCATTGACGAGGACTCGGCTGAAGCGCCCATGAAGGAGCGTCTGGTTGGTGCAGTAGAGCTCAAAGTTCGCAACCCCGCGCGAAGCGAGCAGCGCAGTGAGCAACGAAAGCGCTGAATGGTCGCACCGATGTAAGCGATCCAATCGGAGCATTAAAAGGGTACGACTGACAGCGCTTGGTCTTCGTCTGATGTCGCTGGTTCTCATCCGTAGTGTTCTGGGCTGACCGTGATGAGCTGAGCGTAGGTTCGCGCTAGCGAGTCCGTGTTATGGATCTAGGACAGTGCTCGAAGTCTAGCACTGGCTTAAATACTTGCTCACTCTTACTGATGGAGCTCTGCTCTTATTTCACTCGCTAAGGACAGCGTATAAAGGAACACACATTGTGGTGATGGGATCACACAATTCTAGGAGTAGTGATGTTTGCGTTTGTGCTCCCTAATCGATTTGTTTGACTCGGCACAATGGTTATTTGCGACTATATGCTGGACAGCTCAGAGGCGTCTTTATTTGTCCCCAAGCCTAGCCCACCATACAATCACGTCTTCGGGCTGTCAAAATTAAAACATCCTCTTCAAATATAAGGGGGCATATCATGAAAGTTGTTTCGAACTGTTCTGTGGGTAGAGCGGTACCAGACATTCAGCTACTAAAGTAATACTTCATCTTTTAGCTCAAAGTAAACCTCTCTGGTCCTTATATAAGTACTTTATCGCAAAAATATAATGATTAAATAGAATGTATATTAGACATCGTAGCTGTCACTCGGGCGACACAGCTGTACCCCAAACACCACCTGAGACCTGTGTGGTTAGTTCCGCCTGATTCTTTGGCTGCAACAGCTCTGGATTATCCAAATCAAAAGAAACAAAGTTCTGTGCAAGTCTAATGATTGTAAGAGATGCCTCTGTCAAGGCAAACTGCTGTCCTAAACAAATTCTAGGGCCGCCATTGAACGGTAAATATGCCCAGTGAGCTGGCATTGGGTTTTCCCACCTCTCTGGGTTGAAAGCCTCGGCGTCCTCACCCCAGAATTCAGGGTCACGGTGTATGCCGAAGGTGTGATAACAGATAGCAGAACCCTTGGGCACGAACATTGGCTGCGACTCATCTGGACCACCACCCCTTGGCAAGAAAGTATCACGAATTGCAAAGCGAAGATTACGAGGAACAATAGGGTGAAGTCTCAGGACTTCATTCAAGACCCAAGTGAGGTAAGTGCAGCGCTTGATGTTCTCAAAGGTGATTTCAGTGTTAGAGTCCGGATATAGCTCAAGAATGGCCGCACGTAACTTGTCCCAAACATGAGTATAATGGCCCATATACCAGACTGTGTACCCAAGTAAGTTTGCGGTGGTGTCATGACCGGCAACAAGAATGTTAAACAGCTGGTCACGGATCACCACGGGGTTACGAGTGACCTTAGCTAGCTCATAGCTGAATGTGTAGCGTTCCTCAGTATTTTTCTCATCCTTAGTCTCCTCGAGTGCACTCTCTACAAAGTAATCCACATAGCGACGGCATCTTGCAATCGCATCTCTGAATGATTTTGGCTGGACTAGCCAGTACAAGGGGCCCAGCTGGAAACGCACCAAAGAGTAAAGCAAGCACATACGGTAATCACTAACAAATTCTGATGCAGATACACCGTTTCTTACCCCATTCTCCTCCTGAAGAGTATTGGTACTTTCTCCAAACAAAAACTCGGTAGCAGTATCCATCGTCAACTGATGGAAGAGGTGCTGGAAATTAACTCTGCCTTTTCTCTTAACAATGCTGATCATAATAGCGACATGTTGGTCGACGCTCTCTAGCTGTCCCACCAACTGGCGCGAGAACTGAGGGCGAAGCATGGCACGCGAGTGCTTCCACCGTTCGCCGCTCAATGTGAAAATTCCGGACCCCAAAAAGTACCCCAGTGTTTCCTCACGCTTACCGAGATCAAAATCATTGAATTGAGTGGCCAGCATGGCCTTCACGTTCTCTGGATCTTTGGTGTGAAATTCCATGTCGAAGGAGAACTGCTGAAGGAACGTTTTGCGATTGACCAGCTTGTAGATAGATAGTCCACTCTCGATTCCCATATCATCTTTTGACGCCAAAATCATTCTCTTGAGATTGGGGAGCCCAAATGGCCGCGACATTCGAATCAAGGGTAACGCAGGAGCCTTGGCTCTCCACGCCCTAAATAAATAATGCAGTCGCATGTACTCGTCTATGAGCACTGTAGCTGCCACAATAACAACCAAATATGCGAGCAAACCGGCCATGGCCTATTAGATGTGGTAGAATTAGACTCCTGGGGCGCAGGTTGGTAGTTGATGGCGGATCTGTCATACCATGCAGCACGGCCGCCGCCAAAGAGCGCAAGTTTTCGCCCGTTTGGTTTTTTTGGTGTATGAATTGAAATAAAAGTACAACGCGCGTGTGAAACCAGTCTCTTTCAAAGGCCATAGCGGGATAGTTTATCATGACGTCATGCTGCATGCTGTGGCTCCATAAACGGTAGAAGCGAACTGTCAATTGAAAGTATTCGAAAGCGTTTGGAGCGGTAAGTATGCCACGTATTCATTAAAAGCTTTCTTCTCATTCTCACATTTTACGATGTCTAATTATATCTACACCGGGGTTGCTAGTGGAAGGCGGTTTTGCCAAGAGCCATTGCTTGAGAGGCACAACGAGGCACATTGTAGTTCCATTAACATGCTTGAGATTCACTTTTGTAGTTTTATAGGCTTTCCTAATAATGTGACCCGTGCTCCACGACACGTGTAACGGCTTTAACCTGGTGTGTTGTGCTTCCTCTATCCAGCGTGTGACCCATAATTTGCATTACAGGGGACCTGGACGAGCCAGATATTTTGAGTGTTTTCGGAGTAAGCTATTGTAGTAAGTTTGAACAAATTGACGGGTTTTGACTGTTGGATCATGTTATATATAAACGCTGTCTGATGACCGTAATGAGTATATATGGGTATACGTAGCTAGTTTGCTCGGCCTTCGCCAAGGACACAACGTGAACAACTGGAAATACTAACCAGACTCTACTAAAACATTGTAAGATTGTCTTGCACGCTTTATGCTCAACTAAACGCGAGTGTAATAACTCCTCAAGCGAGTATATGGCCGCTACCTCCAGTCCCTGCTCCCGGCGCCCACGGTAGCTCTCTGAGCTGCCACAGTATTTACTGAAACTTCTAATACAGGTAGTCAAATGCTAGTATTGAATATATATAAAGCAACTAATCGTCAATAGCCTCCTCGGCCTGAGCCTCTGAGTTCTTCGCCTCCGAAATAGACTTTCTCGCTCTGTCGAGCACATCTTCACGAACGACATTGGAGGATTTGCGCCGGTTAGTGGGTACGTTTGTGTCGAGCTTTTTGTAATCCAGGACACTTTCAACGGTGATAGGTTCAGGAGAGTCTTCGAGGTCAAAACCGCGTGAGGGTCCGTCTGCTTGGCTTGATCTGGACGTAACTCTCTCTACCTTTTCCATGGACTCATCCGCAGCTGAAACACGGGGAAGGGAGGAAGCAGCTTTGGCAGAATCCTCTTCGGTGACACCCTCGGAAGCAGAACCCTTTGATAGAGTGGTGTCAGGATTGCTTGGTGTTTTGGAAGACAACGCTTCGTGCGTAGAAGTACCGGTAGTCAGAGTTTCTTCAGCTGAATTCTTCCTTTTGAGTACATGCTCCTGGGTTGACTCTTTCACAGGACGGCTGGGGCGAGCCGGTGGGGAGCGAGGACTCTCGTAGCCTTCCCACTCACTTTCAGTGGACTTTTCACGCGAAGCATCGAAATGGTGCTCATGAGGTCCCTCAGCGACAGCTTTGTCTTCGCTTTTAACTGTCGCCTTGAGTGACCGTACCTCACCAGAAACGGGCTCCACAGACTTCTTAGCAGACTCATCTAGAGCCTCCTTGACAGGCTCTTTGTGATCACCGAGAGAGCTGACCGGCACTACGGTTTCCTTATGTTCACCAACAGGCTCCTTCACCTCAATACTCCATAATTTGGTCGTGACAGTGGTATACTGGGGCTTCGCGGTGGCAGGGAGACGACGCCGGGGACCTTTGGCTCTTGAACGAGGGTCCTTAGGCATTGCCTGCAACTGCTCATCAATCGCTTCCTGTTCGTCTTTATCCTCTTTGTCCTCAGGGCGCGAGGCTCTTCTACCGGGGGCAGGAGGACCACGAGCGATGGCAGCACTGAGATCGTTAAACATTGTTGTTCCTTGCAAAGCGGCAATTCTTGAGCCGAGCTTGGGCTTAGGCTTGGGCTTCTCTGGCTTTGGTTTGTCGTCATCCACAGGGAACTTGCTCATGACAGAGCGAGCAGGACGAGCAGGTTTTGTTGGCTTTTTGGGAGCCTCAGCAGTGTCTACTGCGGCATCAACGCCAGAGTCTGACTTGAGATTAGTGCTTCCAATTTCTTGATCTGCTTTGACCTCCTCAGAAGCTCCGGTTTCAATGTCTTTGGACCGTGGGGTCAGGTCGTCTTCGACGTGGATAGGGAACCGTGGCTTATCAGCGGTAGTAGAGGAAGGCTTCACATCGTCAGCGGCCTCGTTGGTATCCTTCTCGACAGAGTCAGTGGTCTTGACTGGCTTGATGTCATCTACCGACTTCAAATCTTCCTTCTTAGTGTCCGTGGTCGCCTTGAGCTCTCCGAAGTTACTACCACGTTCAGGCTCCTCAAGGTCCTTCAGCTTCCTTGTAAGATCCTCATCTTTAGGAGGGTCCCTGATATTTGCCTTCTTAAGCTCACTTGAATCATCATCCTGGGTTGTCTCTTTGGCCGTGACCGGGTCCTTAGCTATATCACTCAGCGCTTCCTTGGCACCCACCTTCTCATCCTTCAAAGATGCTGTCTTATCGTCCAGGCTGGCATCCTTATCATCCCTCAAAGATGTTGTCTTATCATCCAAGCTGGTATCTTTATCATCCAAAGAAGCGGCCTTGTCGTCTTCATCGCTTTTGCCCTTGGCGGCACCAGCAAGACCAGCTATGCCGGCGCCAATGGCGGAAGCAGCAGCTGCGGCTGTGGCAGCAATACCAAATGACTTACCATCGCTGGTGTCCTGTTCACGATGTTCGGCGTCATCACCACGAGCCAGCTCCTTCACCTTGGGGGTATCATCAGCGTCTTCCCGTACATCAGTAGGTTTCAAATCATCGCCACCCAAATGGAGTTTCTCCTTGGACTGGCTCTCCTCGTGCACAGGATCCTCTTGGATTGCCTCGGGGATATTACGCTTGGACAGTCTTTGGGGCGAGCTTTCAGGAGTCTTAAAATCATCAGAGTCGTAATCACTGGAGTGGGAATCAGAAGTGGGTTTCAGTGATGGACCTTCCCATGCATCGTCAAGCGCTTTCTTAGTCTCCTCACTGCGTTGAGGGCGTAGAGGGCGCTCGGGTCGAGACGGCGAAGTTGTTTGCGCCAACGAGGCGCCATCTCTTCCGTCTTCAGGTGCAAGTTTGGGAGAGTCAGGACCCTTCTTAGGGCTCAATGCGTGGTCGTAACGTTCAAGTTGGCCAGGGCGGGTGCTGGACTCAGAGCCAGAAACGGTAGTAGGCGTATTCAGATCAGAGGCATCGCTCGCAGCCTCAAACGCAGTACTGGTCTCCTTTTGAGTGCGAGCAGGACGAGTGGGACGTTCGGGACGGGAGGGGCGGGTGGCTTCACTCTCTGAAGATACAGAATCAGCTGTCACTGAGCGCTTAAGAAGGGGCTCATCTAAATCGCCAAGGTTAGCGGCTACAGGTGAGGTACCGCGCGGCGGAAGTTCGGGACTTGGGGAGCGGGCAGGCTTTGAGTCACCAGAAAGATCCGTTGGCTTCGAGCCCGAATTGATGGCGCCGTCGATGGGCTTCTCACTGGCGTCGCGTGTAGGCCGAGCAGGGCGTTCAGGACGGGTCTTGCTTGCAGGCAAATCCAGCGTCTCTTTGTAAAGGTCGGAGCTTGAGACATTGGCGAGGCTAGGAACAGAATTTGCAAGACTAGGATTTGCAAGAGAAGTGCTTGAATCGGCCTCAGGCGAGCTAGATCTGGGCGCAAATTTGGATGTTCTTTCAGCGTCGAACTCAGAGACCGGGGTGGAAATAGCAGCACGAGCAGGGCGTGTGGGGCGCTCAGGGCGCGAAGCGGAAACTGGAGTGATGCCGTCGTCATCGTGAGGACGCTTCGCGTCGTGAGAGATCTCGCCAACTTCTGGCTCTACGTATTCTTTCTCCAGGCTGTCCAAGCTTGGCTCGCGATCCTTAGTGAAACCAGCAGTTGCCTCTTGCGCAGCAGTCGTCTCAGAGGATCCGGCAACACCCTCAAGTTTGGTGTCAGGCTCCGTAGACTGAGGGCGTGTGGGACGGACAGGACGTGCGGGTCGCTCAGAACGAGAGGTATCGAGCTCAGGGTTCTCTGTAGCTTTACGCGCTGGGCGTTCGGGGCGTTCAGGGCGACCAGAGGTGGAGGTTGCACTGAGATTGGAAGTGTCCGAGTCCTCACCGGTTGAGAATTTGGAGTCCACACCTTTGGCATCATCAGGAATAATAACTCCGGGAGAGCTAACTCCTGGAGTGCTGCTGGCCGCGCCAGGAACTACACTCGCAATAGTGTTACTGGGTTCTGCGGATGGCACAGGGGTATCGTCCGTAGCTAGCGGGGAGAGAACCGATGAGGTGACAGGGAGCGCGCCTGTACCAGCAGACGCAGCTGCGGTAGCGCTATCTGTGCTGTCCTGTCCAGAGCCTTTGGCACCTGTGCCATCGAGTGCCGCTGAGGACAGTGGCTTTGCCTCACTGGACAAAGATTGGGACTCGAACAACGAATCTTTGGGTTCAGTGGAAGATGGGCGGGCGGGGCGACTGGGTCTGGCGGGTCTCTCTGGCCGTGAGATCGCGGCATCCGGTGCTGCCGAAGGGGCATCGACGTAAATGCTCTCTGGACGCGCGGGGGTAGCGGATCTTTCAGGCCGAGGAGGACGCTGGGGACGTGAACTAGGTGATGGCACGTCGCTACTCGCAGGCAACGCGGTAACGGGGTGCTCAGGCTCGCTGGAGTCCAAATGCGGGGAGTCACGGGCTGGGCGCGAGGGACGAGGCGGCCGTATGGGACGGTCCGTTGTATTCTGAGTGTGATTCGGCGCAGTCTCTTCGCCGAAATCAAAACTCGATTTGCGGCGAACTGGCTCCGCGATAGGGATATCTTCGTCCTGTGACATTGCGGTGGAGGACTTGCTGGAGGGGGGCTGTGGGGGGTGGGGGGTCCTGGCGGCGCTCAGATTCGCGACTGGTAAGCGATAAGCTGGTTAATAGTAACAATGAGACTCATAGAGTAGATAAGTCGTAAATTTGTGAATACACGACGATATGCAGTTATGCATTGGCCGTAATTGAAGCACGAGGCAATACGGTTCACTTACCAGGAACAGTATCACAGTGCGAAGTGCCTATTCTAGTGAATTTGCCTGGGATGGCCACTTGTATTTTTTCTCAGGGCGTGTCTACTCACTCTACTTTATGGTACACCTGCATGCCTTGGTATTCACGAACGCGCACTGACTCGCATTTACAGCTGCCGAACCAGGACCACAGCAGAGCCATTGCTGTCAATGACACAGTTATCTCCGTGATATTTATCACGTACTCTAGATTAAGCCGTGTAATTTATTGTAAAAGCCATCGTAGATGCTGTGAAACCCAAGCCTGGTAGCTACAACTTGCGCTGAAACGACTGCTTGCGTGAGGTCACATCCAGGTAGAGAGTGGGTCGAGTAGGGAGCCAAAATTTAGTGATTCAAAGTTTTGAAGGGATTTAGTACTGGTATAGCTACTCTTGATCTGCAAACTGCTTGAGCGCGGAGTGATTAGCACAAGAGACCTCGCATCCAGAGTTTTGGCAGAGTGGCAAATAAAGCCAGTAGTTCACAAAAACTCTTGCCTCAGCAGCGAGTGTGACCTTCGCTGGCGTGTGCTGGCCGCTTAATTGGCAGAGCGGCACGTCCACGGTATATACTACGCTACATAACGCTATGAATTAGACTGGCCACCAGGCAGACTCAGACAGACCCAGCTAGGTTGATCAGGCGGGTACGCACTTGTTAGGGTCGCTTAACCAGTCACGAACTTGAAAATGTCGTTGAACACATAGTAGTTGCCGCCCTCGTTAATAAGGTGGAAAACTTCAGTAAACAACTGGGGGTGCTCGCTGTCATCGATAACAAGCTGGCCAGTGACAACAATAAGAATGTCCTGGCCATTGAGGCTGCATGGCTGTGCGTCCAAAGTCTCAATCTTGTGCAGGACCTTCTGGAAGGGCAGCTCACCGAGCTTTTCGATGATTGCACTGGCACCCTGGACCTGGTTCTTCTCGAAAGTCCACATACTGTGGTCCCTGTAGAAGGAGGCGAGCTGGCTACGGTTAGACTCGAACGCCTGGTAGAAAACCTGCACAAACTGCTGGGCAATGTTGTTGTAGTCGGACATGACGTAAAGGGTGAGAGAAGCGTGGGAAGAGATCCTGCTGACTAAATGCCAAATCGTGAGCCGCGCAGCGACAAATGCAAGATGCGCGCCTCCTACACCGCCACGACAAACAGTGTCCACTGGAGATTCGGCTGACTAAGTCCGTGCACCAGCGTCTCTAGCCAGCAGCCAGTATCAACACATCAAGCAGTTTGACCCTTTGTTGCCATGATTGGAGACCAGCTAGGCGATAGTTACAAACAAACCATTGATTGGTATAATTCGAGTATCAAACATGTCGAAGATGTCAGCGAATTCTACCGAGAACGGGCCGCCATCGAGCGGGAATCGGCCTTAAAGCTCCAGCAGCTGGCCTCGAAATATTTCGAGAAAAAAGCCGCGGTGAGCTCGGCTGTGAGTGTGGGTCCCACCCCTGCAACCACCGCTGGATCCCTCGAAAACGGCTCTTTGACCACTTGGACCGAGATCCTTAACCAGACGGAACAAATGGCTCAGCAGCGCCGCAAGCTTGCCGATAACTTTATCAATGAAACTGTGGCAGAGCTAGGGCAATTAGCACTCAAATGGCAAGGAATTGGCGAGAAAGTTGGCGAGGTTCACTCGATGCAATCGAACGACCTATCTAAATGTATCTCCGCCGTCAAAAGCTCCAAGTCTCAGTACGACGAGGCGTGTGCCTCACTCGAGAAGAGCAGAGCAAAGGGCTCTAAAAAAATCGATCAAAAAGAAGAGCAAATGATTACGGCTAAGAACTCCTATTTGCTGGCGATTGCGATTGGCAATCGTATTCAGCAGAAACACTTTTATGATGATGAACCCGAGTTGCTTGATGCACTTGAATCGGCTCAGAAATCCCGTACCTCTCAACTCAACCGCATCTGGAAGCATGCAGCCGCTCGCGAGATCGAGTACTGCAATACCCTTATCCAGTGCCTCAAACTCAACACCAAAGCTGTAGAGGAAAACAACCCCATGCTCGATATCTCCATGTTTGTGAAGCACAACACTAAACCATGGCCCGGTCCTACGGAAATGGTTTTCACTCCCAGCCCCGTTTGGCACGATGAACCTGATTTCGAGACCTCCGATACGGGCCTGCGGTACCTTAGAGCGCGCTTATCGCAAGCCGATTCCCAGGTAGGATCCGCTACAGACAGCTCTAAAAGTGTTATGGAGTCTTTTGAGTCTACTAAGAGTACTCTAGCACGCCTCAATTTCGACGAGCAGCCTGTGAACCAGGTAGCGCCCGTTGTGCTCAAACAATTGGGAGCACTGAAAATGCTTGTGGCTGCTGAGACAAAACGTGTAACATTAGAAACAGAGCTCGAGACTATTGAACAGGCGTGCCGCGGTAAAGATTTGTCCTCTGTCCCAGTGACTCGTACTAAAACTAAACGCACCGTTTTTGGCAAAAAGAAGGAGGTTGTGGAAGTTGTGGATACGTCGGGACATACATCTCACGGTGGAATTGGAATCAAATCACTGCTGGCACGTGCAAAGATCGGAACCAGCGACCCCACTGCCCATGTTTTGTACAACTTCGAGGCTGGTGCTGACGGCGAGCTCTCGGTGTTTGAAGGTGAGACTCTTGTGCTTGTGGAGCGAGATGATGGTTCAGGATGGGTAACACTTCGTAGGGGCCAAGAGCAAGGCGCAATCCCTGCTTCGTACTGTGAGGTTGCGGCGCCGGCGCCGCCCCCCTCCCGGTCTGTCAAGACAGTGACTGCCCTTTATGATTTCCAGGGCCAAGACGAGACCCAATTAAGCATAAGCAAGGGCGACGTGATTCAAGTCACTGAAGACGATCCCGGTAATGGCTGGACCACCGGTACACTAGGGGGGCATTCGGGTATCTTCCCCACGAGCTATGTGCAATAGTGCGTCGACCATGCTCCAAGCTCTCGTGTAAGCATCTGATTAGGTACATGTAATCGTATATTATATCTCTAAATTTACTCACCAATTTTACGAAGTACGCGTTTGGCCTGGCCACACAATTTCCACTCAATGGCGCTACAAAGCTCCGACTGTGATCAAGCAGACATGACTGTGAGACATTGATTCGCTGTTTTTAGTACTACGATGGGCCGATAGTGATGCATACCTATGCATCAAAGGTGTCCAAACTATGGAGTCGCCCATCGCCCCTGGGCAGTTGCTTTAAATTGGGTTTACTCTTTTCGGACTTGAGCAGCAGTGAATCTAAAAATCTAGATAACAGAGCTAGAGATTTTCGAAAATGAAGCTGAAACAGAAGCTTTACTCTCAAGGCTCGCAATGTGGTGGATGCACCTTGTTTTGTTCCGCTCATCACGAAGTAGACAAGGTCCTGGTAGCTAATTGAGTGCTTGTCTCATACACACTCATAAACGCTCATAAGAGCTGATCACAGACACAATGGCGGCACCCTAGTACTCGCATACAGACGCATACAAGCGGAAATACACGAGTTCCACACCCAAACACACCGATAGACATGAACCTAAACATTTCACTAACCAAACTATTTTACGCTCGCACTCACGCACACTTACCTCTTGCCAAAATCTAAGACACGCATAACCCTAACCACGATGCAGCCTCAATAGTGTCAATGCAGGTACCTAGACGCATGTTCAGGGCAGGGGCACGCACCAGGCGTCAAAGCACGACCAAAATAAAACGGAGCAGCGATAAACTTAGAGTTCACCACTCGGGAACCCCCCTCCTGCCGTGCACTCACTCAGTCCACTTCCTGGCCAGGACCGGCCCCAACCGTCTTGCAGTGATCCTCACACCCAGCAGCATGTCACGAAAAGAAGGCGTCGAGTTCACCTGCGACGGCTGTGGGTGCGACCTGTCGAATCTCGTGCAGATTCGGTGCGCAGAATGTAGCGAGTTTGATCTCTGCGTGCCCTGTTTCGCCAAAGGTACCGCTTCGGGCGACCACAAGCCCTGGCACGACTACAGGGTCATAGATCAGAACGCGTACCCAGTTTTTGATCCTCATTGGGGTATCGACGAGGAATTGGCTCTGATAGAAGGGTGCGAGCAATTTGGTATCGGTTCCTGGGAGGACGTGGCCGAGCATATCGGGTCTCGCACTGCCAAGGAGGTTGGGGATCACTATCTCGACGTTTACATTGCCAGTCCCACATATCCTGTGCCAGATACAACAAAAGAATTCCAGATTACACCCCGGGACTTTGTACAGGACAGAATGACGCGTATGGAGGCGTTTAGAGCCCAACAGATGGCCATGGGGCCTCCCAAGAACAAACCTATCTCTTCGCTACCTCAGTGCCACGAAATCCAGGGATTTATGCCTGGTCGCTTGGAGTTCGACACAGAGGCCGAGAACGAGGCCGAAATGACAGTCAAGGATATGATTTTCGAGCCGGACGACTCGGAGCTGGACGTCGACCACAAACTCGCGGTTCTGGGCATCTACAATGAAAGACTGACCCGCAGAGCAGAAAAGAAACGCACAATGTTTCATCATGGTCTGCTTGAGTACCGCAAACTCACGGCCATCGAGAAACGCCGCACCAAGGAGGACCGCGACCTTCTAGCGAAGCTGAAGCCGTTTGTGCGGCTGCTTCCGGCAAAAGAATACGAAGAGCTGTGTGAATCGTTTCTTGCAGAGCAGCAATGTCGCCGCCGTATAGCCGAGCTCCAAGAGTATCGCCAAAACGGTATCAGGTCGCTCGCGGTCGCTAAGAAATACGAAGCAGACAAGCAAACACGGCTGGCAGCGTTTAACAGAGCGCCATCGCGCCATTCATATGGTATGGATGACTCCCTGAGCTCCATCAAAATGCGTAAATCAGGCGCGATGTCTATGGACGTTAGTAGCAGCCTCGATGTCGATTTGCTGTCGTCACAAGAACGTTCGCTATGTTCTCAGCTGCGCATCATGCCGCGATCATATCTGGCCGTCAAGGAGGCCATCTTTGAGGAATTGGTGCAAACGGGCGGCAACATCAAGCGGAAGGAGCTGGACGAGCTGTTGCCGAACCTTGATGAAACGAAGTTGCAAAGGCTTTACGATTTCTTCCAGAGCCAGAACTGGATCAGTTGAGTCCGAAACACAAGGACACTACAAAGGACACTAGGCCCGCGACGTAGGGTCGTAGGCTTTAGCAGCTCGCTCGCCAGCAGCCGCCCAGCCATCGCGCTTCCGCTGCACGATCCAAAAGTTGATTTTACTCAACACTAATTGTAGCCATCAGGCTACGGACGTATTTATAGCTTATATATTATGGTTTGATTTGTATACGTATGGGCAATTTATGCTTAGAACTGATAAAGCCTTAGCTGGAAGGCAGGCACAAAATATACATTACATTACGCAAATTTAAATAGTACATTGGAATCTATCCTTTACAACCGTTGCAAGAAAAGCTCAATGGCCTTGCGAAGCGACTCATCAAGGTCCTCTTTCTCCAAAATGGGTGCGAAGTAGTCTCTGAGATCCTGGGCAAGTTCGGGGCTGCTCGAGGATTTGATTTTCTTGTACTGACCAAACACAAGTTTGAGCTGGTCAGGGAAATTGGGATCATCAGTGGGGGTGTGACGAATGGGCAAGGTCAATGACCAGACCTGCGGACCATTGTTTTCAATTGCCCAGTTTATGACGTGGTTGCACAAGTGCTGGCGGTCCAGCCCTGTGAACTCATCAAACAGCTGTAGTGCCGATTTAGCAAGCTCCATCTTATCTTCAATATCACTGCCAATGGCTGCATCGAATACTGCAAGGGCGATGTCTCCGCGAAGCGCGGGGTTTGAGGCTACATCACCCAAAATGTTCACGTTGACATCTGGCAGATTCTTGAGATCTCTTTCAGCCTCCTGAAGGTTTTCGGCCGTCAGCTCGAGGACATCACCATCTTTAGGTTTTTGCAGTTCTTTTTCTTCGTCGCGAGTGGCTTTTTCAATACCCAAAAGCTTTCTTCTCGCGAGGATCTTGGCAATGTAAATGAGTTCCAATCTCATGTACTCAATCCACAGGTATGAGCTCGAGCTGTTGAAGCGAAGACCGCGCTGCAAAATTGTCCGTGCCTCCATTATTGACGCATTCTCCTCAGCCTGATACTTGGCGACATATACCCAAACTTCGGGTTTACGGGGGTGCAGTTTAAGCATCGATACCAGTGCTTTGTTTACGACACTGATCATATTTTGAGAGCTGGCGTAGTCAACATATCTCGTCCAGAGGTCCAATTGTGCGGGGAATCGCTTAACTGCGCGATCCCAGATAAAATTTATGCGGCGTGCACCAGCCCAATCGCTGCGTCCAGACCCTTTCAAGCTGCCGGCCTTTTTGAGGCGCTTCACCCGCATCGCTCGTAATTTGTCAACGCTGTTCTCATAGTTTGCGTACGAAATAAACTCTGCTGGTTTCACTGTGCGTGCTAAAAGACGATGCTCATAGTCTGTGCGGCGTTTCATGATGGTTTGGAGCTCATGCTCAGTGAATATACCCCTCTTCTTGAGGTCCTGGATCTCCTCTACTGATTGTTCGAGATAATACCGGACTTTTTCACTCATCTATGTGTAGAGGGTATATTTTTCAGGGTTGGGGCATCTTGATCTCGAAGATTTAAGACCCCTTCAACGGCCCGCTGAGTGCCATTTGTGAAGCTAGGTGCAAGCTAGTGAGCACGTGACAGAGTTGAGCAGTAACGAACTGGAGTTCAATACAAAGACACCTTGAACCAGCTGCTTCTAGCTTGATAAAGTTAATTCTCGCTTGACAGCTATCATACTGACTATACACTAATAAGTAAACGTTAACACACCTCTCTAATCATATCTAGATCTTTTGAAATCCCGCCCTTCTTTGGGAGGTTCTGAGTTGGGAGGCGGCATTGGCGGCAGCTTATGGCTCCGGCGGTCTCTATCCCTCCAATGTCTGTCTCTGCGGCCACCTCCATGACGCCCATCTCGTCTGTCTCTGTCTCGACGATATCCCCTTGAAGAATCCTGACCATCGGGCTTCTCTGGAAGGCGGTTAGCCTCGCGCAGAGACTCACGTTCTTTGAGAATATCCCGAGATCCGTCGGTGCGGGTGTCGCGAGCAGGCTCATCGGTGCGTTCAGCGCGGTCCCTGTCACTGCGGTCCCGGTCGACACGGTCTCGTTCGGCATGGTCTCTTTCAGTACGGTCGCGGTCTCCTCGGTCGCGCTCACTACGCTCACCGCGCCTCTTCTCACGCCTATCTCCACCCCTACTAGGGTACCTGCTATTCGACTTTTTCTTCAAACTTGCAAGCAACGGCGTGATCTGACTGAGAAGCGCTGTGGCCGCCAGCTTGATATCGGCCCGCTCGTCCTCTTTAGCAACTTTCTCAACAAGGTCTATGATGCGAGTAAGTGGTGATGTGTGCCGGAAAAACGTCTCTTTGCCCACTTTGATGGTGGTGATAGCGTTACGCACGAGAACGAACTCGGAACTGGTTAGAGCTCTCTCGATCTGGTTGTGCAACTTTCTAAGCCACATGTCATGGCAACCGTGCAGTTCAGTTCTAGAGAACAAGCTTCTGTGATTGCGTTCGCGCGTCCCGGGGTTTGACTCTCGTTTTACCAGCAAAGATGCTGTGAACGACTCCTCACCTTGAATCAGTTTACGACCGACAAAAGTATGGTAGAGGTCAGAAAACAGGTACACGGCGAGCCAGTTAAGCAGGGTGTCCATAAACAGAGCAAAACACTCGGCTTCATAGGCACTACAGCTGCTCAAAGTATTAAAAATCAGGTCGGAATCAAAGAAGGTGTTGATGGTACTGACGAAGTTGAAGTGAATTACGCCCAAAGTATTCAGCTTGAACAAGAACTGACTAGCAAAAAGGGCATCAATACCAGATACAAGTGCACGTGGCAACACGACTTTGGTAAGGATATCCAGAGATTGGTCGCGGCGGCTTGGACTGTTCTCATTTAACTCCGGATGGACTAACCACTTCGATTGTTCTTTGTCTAGGCGGCGAGCAGTCTTATCCAACACATGCGCATGTGTCTTCGAAGCCAATGAGATTGTGGAGGAACGGGCGGGGCCATTATAGCATTTGCCGAATTTGAAAATATCATAAGTCTCCAGGATCCACCCGGCAACGAAAAAGCTGGTATCAAACTTGTCTGAAATGGTACCTAACGCTTCTGTAAGCGTTGCAATAGTCGGGTGCGTTGTCGCATCTTCATCAAGATCATCTTTCCGGATAGTTTCGGCCAAAAAAGGACGCCACAAAGACATCGCCAGAGGGACAGGCACACGATAGTGTTTAATAAGGGTAGGGACATCATCGATCAACAATGTAAACAGTTGCAGATCGAGCTTGGACAAAAGGTGACAATACTGCTGAATTACAAACATGAACTCATCCAAGCGATGTCCAAGGACTTTCGGAGACTCCATTTGTTCAGACACTTTGGGTACAACCTTGGAGTACCCATAACAAAGGGCCAGGAATACCTCTTGAACGATTTCATTGTCTTGCAGTGCTGAGAGCAGTCTTTTCACAGTGGCTGGATCTGGTACTGCTCCTAGTTGGGAATAGACGCCATCACGAATACTCTTGTGAGAAGATAACATCTCTAGCTGTGAGAGACTAAGCTCATCTAGCTGTACGCACCCGCCCATATGCAAGAACAAGTTTTTGAGCATCACAAGGTTGTCGAAATTGTCTTGGTGAAACTGTTTGAGCACGAAAAGAATTAACTTCGAGCAGTCAAATTTGGGAGCCTTGGCCGCGAGACGTGCAGTAAAGCTGGAAAGTGCCTGAATCCACTTGCTATTCAGTAGGCCGTGTTGCTGGGAGCGACCACTAGAAAGTTGCACCATTATCACAAGCGGGAAGAGGTCCCAAGCCATGTCACTAAACTGAGGGTTTTTGAGCATTAGGGTACCAATCTTGTCGTAACTTTCCACTTGGGACAGAAAAACGGAGAACGCATTATATGGGTTAAATTCAGCAACGTCGGAGAACTTTTGGAGCATAGTTTCGGCATTTTCGTTGGAGATACGTTTCAGAACACTCTTAGCTTCCTTTTCGGCCTTGAGGAGGGCGTACTTTACCGGTTTATAATAGCGAGGTACGGCCATTTGCCACTCTGTATAAAGACCATAGCGTTCTTCTTGTGTGAATGTACTCAAAATCTGCCAGACAGACTCTGAAGCTGATTTGTCGGTAATTAAAGAGATAGCTGGCAAGACCCATTGACGAAACTGGTTAAAGCGTGTGTCACTTTGCAGGTTCAAAATCAGCGTACACAGTCTTTGGAAAGGTTCGGCGTGACAGCCAATACAAGGGCCAAGCAGACCCAAGAGTTTTGTGTTTTCTTCAATTGAGCCCTCCCCTTCAAGTTTTGCGAATAACTCAGCCGCGACCACTGAGCCTATTTTGGTGCTCATTTGCGCTAGGAGAGGAAACTTATAAATAATCTTGTAGGCATTTTCAGTGAAACCAAAATCCAGCAAAAACTCGACGAAATAGAGCCTGTGTTTGATAGGTGGGATGGCATTAGCGAGCCCAATGGACTTGGGAGCATCGTCAAGCGACCCGGCCATTGCCAAGGCGTTAAACTGAGACGAGCCAGCTGCTTCAGCCATCTCTGCTTCCCAATCAGTGACAGCGTCGTTCATAAACGACGTATCGTCCCCGAACGATGAGTAAATGTCTTCGAATGTCCACAAACGGTCAATAAGCGCCACAGCGAGTTTTAGCGTCGGCTTCCAATCAGCAACATTGTACAATCTCCAGCGAATTAAACCCAGAACGTGGGCAGAAGAGGTCCAAGGGCTGCTCTCGTATATGGTCACAAAGTTGTCATATTTGCCACTAGCCGAAGCTAAATCTAATATAACTCCCAGAGCTCTTAGCGGGTCCAAATTATATTTCGAAATAATGAGCTCGATTCCCGCCCAATCAGGAGATTCTGTGCAGTAGGATAACAACTCGGCGAAACCGACGGGGTTTTCTCTAGTGTTTGCATGTTTTGAAATTTTGTAAGTAGAATCCTGACGTGATTTAAGGTATTTTCGAATATCTTGTTCACTCAAATGGCTCTCAAGCACCGATTTGTCGAATAATGTTGTCAAAAGGGATGGTGGAGGGTGAAATTTCGATATAATCTCGCTCACATACGGAGCGTTTACATCGGTAACATTTGCTGCAAGAATATTAAGCGCAGCAGCATAATTTTCTTCAGTAATGTCGTCCAGCGACAGGTTTTTGACTGCCTCCAGGGCGCTCATGAGATCGAGGATAGTGGGGTTAGTAAGCGAGCAGCTGGGGTGCTTTGAAGGAGCGAAGAGTCCAGGATGATAACTCCAGTGCTAATGCCGGAACATACAAAGAGAAGCAGTATACTCAAGCAGATGTGTTTCTCAAACCAATCGCTCAGATGAGTTGCTATGCCCCCCTCAATGCATGTATACATGCACTACATGCATAAACACTGCATAGGAATGCAGTATTCCATCACCCCACATGCGGCCTGAGGCGTAAATGTGTGCTTGGGAGCACTGTAAGTGGTGCCTGTATTTTGATATGGTGACCACCTGAAGGGACCTCATACAATAAGCCGATGCTGGAAGCCTCAGTTCATCGATACTTGTTAAGAGCTAGTTTGTCTCTGAAATATGCGATTCAGTAGCATGGAATTACTAATTTCAAGAGTGTTTGCCTCTGAATATCACCGCCTTGCAAGATACGAGTGGGATTAAGGCGGTAGTTTCAAGGTGCGATGAAGGAGCAGGTGTTGATGGCTCAGAGTTACAGCTCTGTGGCCTAAACCATTTGTCTACAAGATGGCTCAGAGTTTAATACATCCAGAATTATGACAATTAGAAAGAAAAGGTGCTCTACCTACCAAGTTTAATGTAATTAAGCCTTACGCACCTCGCCGCACCCCACACCCCAGTCCAGCACCCACCTCGACCCCACGTGACTAAATTGCACATATATAGGCATTCGCCGATACGTCGCCTTGATAATGGAAACTCTCACGACTGATAGAATTATTGTTGCCAAACCGATCTCCCCTGAGTTGTTTGCACCCTTCGGAGGTGTTATATCTTCTTCTCACCAGCTGAAAAACGTCCAATCTTCCTCTGCTAACCAAGGAACTGCTACAAAGTTGTTTCAAGTGAGCCCAATTACCAATAACTACAGCTCCTGTCCAAGCAACAAGCCTTCGCAGGCTAATTGGAATATGTTTAGATGCACTCCTCCCCAGCATTTGATTTCTGAGGGCATCTACACCTCAAAAGTCCTCGAGAGACATCCGTTTTCTACGCAAACGTTTGTTCCCATGGGAAGGGACAAGAAAGACGTCGCCTATATGGTTATTGTTGCCCCTACAGCCGCTAATGGATTGCCTGATCTGGAAGGTGTCCAAGCCTTTACTTGCCGTGGTGACCAAGCCGTCACATATGGCGTGGCTACTTGGCACGCACCAATGATTGCTTTGGGTGACGTCACTGATTTCGCTGTTTTGATTCACGAAAATGGAGTTGCTGATGAGGACTGTCAGGAGGTTTACCTCGATGCATTGCGAGTAGAGTTTGAAAGTGGTTTAAGCCAGAACCTCACAGCCATGGACCTCAATCCTCGCGCAGCTCGCCGTAAGGGCCAATCTGAAGAGGCATGGCAGAAAGAGCTAGAGCAGTTCCATGGCGATGGTCCCGTGGTGCAAAACGATGACTTTTTCGACGGTGTGACTACCTCCTCCGGAGCCAGCAAAATCGAGCTTAACCGCATCAAATATGCCGCTGAGAGACAATACTATCTTGGAAACTACACAAATGCAGAACAGTTAATCCAGTCCAACTTGCCTAATTTCAAGGGAAAGCTCGCTGAAGAGCTCCTGGTTATTTTACGCGCTGTTCGTGGCAAATTATAACCGTAATACAAGTCAAACCCCCTAATTTGTAGCTCATATAGGAGATTTTTCAGGCACTTAAGCTTTGCAAGAAGACGCTATGGTGTATAAACAAAACCTCTGGCAGTTTAAGGCTGTGCAGTGGTTGCCGCTCATACGTCTTGAAAGCGGGTCTACAAGGTCTGAAACAGTCTTATAACCTTTAGAAATACTCCTTAAGAAATATGCTGTAACAAAATACATAGATCCATGCCACGATACTAACACTACATAGGAGGGAATCCAGGAAGTTTCTGGAGATCATCCTTAATACAAATGCTGGGCAATACCTCTCCAACAAAAATAGCTGTTGAGGGGTTGTAAACACTCTTGTCATCTAAAGTACCAATCTTGATAACAACAGCTTCGTTAGGAAGAGTAGCATTAAGATGTGAGCCACAAGTTCCACAAAACCTGCGAGTAACAATGCCCCCTTCTTTCTTGTAGCTCTTGGGAGAGCCCTTGGTGAACTTGAAATCAGTAGGAGGAACAACAATGGCACAAGTAGGTCCACCGCTGGAGAAGTACTTGCATTCGTTACAGAAACATTGAATGTGCTGAGACTGATCGAGCGAGGCCTCGTACTGAACCTCTCCGCAATAGCAATGACCTTTTTGAGACATGTTGATAGTTGGATCGACGACCTTTCGACTGTATTTATATGTGCACTGTTTATGCACCCCGCATTTGGCGGGCTCGATGCACCTGCGAAAGGGCCTTGCTCAACAAAAAGGATAATAAGCTCTATCATACCTTATGAGGCTAACTATATGAGAAGATGGCGCAAAAAATCTCAATACTTAATTGAAGGTTCCAGTCCCTAGACCAATTCGATGATTTCCCACCATACGAACTACCCCGCAAATGAGTCGTAATTAACTATCGGTACTGGCTAAACACACTGAAACTTTGGGTCTAAGTACGATTACTGATTTATTTCACCCAGCTCGTGAGCTCTACCTCAAATATAAGCGATTTCTTGGCATCATGCAGCTCCTCCCCTTCATCACCCACTATCTCACTCAAAGGAGGAGGAATATACTATAGAGAATCCTTACATAAGGGGTACAGGTGAGGAGTCAAGGAAGGAGTCGAACGCTTATAGAACTAGTTACGAAAATATAATTAAAAAGGAAGACCTCAGTCACTACTAGAACAACACCCCAGTATAACTTGGCTCATTAGAGATGCCGAAGCAGCGCCGTTCCTAGCATTTCTAATCTTGCATGCACGGTCACCGTCGTATTGCTCTACAACGGAGGTGCAAGGGCTAAAGGGAGGAATCTTCGCAACTGGGCTCTATATTCTTGCTTACATGTGAGATTCTACCAGACGAACTTGTCATCAGAGCCCTTTAACTTGGCCTTTGAGCGTTACGCCCTGCGGGCACTCGCATAAATATGCAGGAGATGCATGGGCGTTATCTTCCAGATGCAGAATAAAATGCGGTATTTTGCCACCACCTATAACTCGGATTTGATTGTGTACAGCCAATTAAATGAGCTTTGAAAAGTCAAGTAAAGATCCTCAAGAGATCGTTCCCCAGAAGCATTCCAAGTTCAGTAAGTTTCTTCTCTCCAGAAAACCAAAACCAATCCCCGAAGAACCTCAAATTAGCCATGAACACTCTTCAAATATTCTTAGTCGACTTTACTGGTCCTGGCTAGACAGCACTGTCTACACTGGTTATAACCGCGCTCTGGAGTTCAATGATGTCTTCATTCTGAATGAGCGTGATACAATCGAGCATTTGATGGACTTGGTCCATACACGAACCAAAAAATACACAGAGCAAGGATCTATATCCCCGCATATGAAGGCAATTCTGTATACGACACGACGCTACTTGTTGCTTAGCACGTTCTTCAAGTTTACGAGTGATGCTTCTTCGATCGCAATGTCTGTTTTGGCAAATAAGCTCATCACATCTATCGAGCACACTTACCATACTGGCCAGGGCCATGGTGCAGCAGTGGGATACGCTCTTGGATCTCTTGCTCTCCTGGTGCTTGGGTTTACAACAATGCTTTGGGCTGGATATCTAGGCGACAGGCTCGATGAATTCATACGCAACATCGTCACTACATCTATCTATGAGAAAACCATGCGCCTCAGCCCTTACGGCCGTGCTCAATATGATGCCGCCGCCATTACATCTCTTGTAACTGTTGATACCGCCAAAGTAGCAGCCGCAGCTCATTGGTCGCTGATACCGATCACGTCTATCCCTCTTCTTGGTGCAGTTGTAGGGATTCTGATATACTTTTTGGGCGTGTATGCATTGGTGGGATTTGGACTTATCGCTATTGGCCTATCGAGCGCGGCACTCAGTACCAAGACCATCAGTGACTTGATGGAGAAGTCGCTTGAATTTGCCGACAAGCGAATCTCAATTATTAGAGAGACCATTACCGCTATGCGCACCTTGAAGCTTTATGGTTGGGAGCAGCCCTTTGTGAAAATAATTGAATCCGCGAGAAAACTAGAGGAGAAATACGTTTTTCTGGCCTCAGCGACATATATCTGTACTTTTTCCATGACCGAAACTTTCCCTTTCTTCGCCGGTATGTTAACTTTCGCCGTAATGACTATCAAAGGCCGCGCCTTATCGCCTGCAACTGCGTTCCCTGCTTTGTCGCTGTTCAATTTCATCGCTCCTATTTCTCAGGCTATATCCGAGTCCCTTTATTTGATAGCTGATGCTTACCCTTGTGTTCTTCGAATTGAGCAGTTTCTTGATGCTGATGAAATGGCTAGTGCTTTTGAGCGTACGTCTGAGACCAAAGAAGCAGTGCTGATGGAGAATTTTACAGCTAAGTGGGTCAAGAATATTCCTCAGGATGATAAGATCACTCTTATGCACCGTCTTAAAGCAGTTGCTGGAGTTAAGGTGCGCCGTAAGACCTATGAAGTCGAGGAGGTCCTTCGAAAAGACACGTCGTCCTCAGCCGGTCTAGAAGAAGCTAATCTGAGAGTACAAAAGGGTGATTTTGTCGTTATAGTTGGCAGTATAGGATCGGGAAAGTCAAATCTCTTGAATGCTATCAGTGGAAACATGGTGAGATTCAACGGATCACTGAAAGTTGATGGTGCAGTAACTAGTGTCTTGAACAGCTGGTGCATGAACGCCACTGTCAAGGATAACATCCTTTTCGGTCAACGGTACGATGAGAAGCGGTACAGAGAAGTTATTCGGGTTTGTGAGCTTACAAGGGATCTACAGATCTTCGAGCATGGTGATATGACTGAGGTTGGTGAGCACGGAATTACCCTTAGTGGCGGTCAAAAAGCACGTTTGGCATTGGCGCGTGGTGTCTATAGAGGTGGTGACATTTTTCTCCTCGATGACGTTTTAAGCGCGGTTGACAGTAAAGTTGGAAGAAATATCATGCGCAACTGCATCATGGGATTTCTTTCTAGCAGCACAAAGATTATGTCCACCCACAATCCTGTTCATCTTCAGTTTGCGGACAAAGTGGTGGTGTTGTTCATGGTCGATGGAGAAATTAAAATGGGTACTCTCGAGGAGCTCAAAGAAGATCCCACATTTGTTGATTTCATCAAAAGTACTGAAGATGTCGAGGATGAGCCTAAGGACAGTGAAGTCATAGCTGAAAACGAGAACAAAGAAGCGAAAGTCCACGAGGCGGCTGTTGAGTCTGAAAAGCTAATGACAGAAGAAACCAGGACAAGGGGAGGTATGAGCTTTAGTGTTATTACAACTTACATCAAATCAAGTGGTAAGCACTATCTCATGGATACGCTAATTATTTTCGGCTTTTTGCTACTAGTTGGTGCGAGCTTTGCCATGATTTCTGTATTCTTGAACTGGTGGACATCAGATCGGTTCTCGCAACAAAAAGGATTCTACATTGGTATTTATGCCGCTATTGTCTCTATATACGGGCTATCATCTCTTGGTTTCTTGATTTACATTGCAAAAGTTGTCTACAGAGCTACCTCTAATTCTCTCACTGCAGCTTTGAGAAGCCTGTTTAGAGGTCGGCAAATGGGTAGCATCACAGAGAACATTGATGGTTTTAGAGTCATAGTAGGGTATGAACAAGCGGAATCATTCAGGAAGCGTGTTTATGAGTCCACTGACAAAACTATCTCTGCTACAATCATGAACCAAGGAACTATATACTGGTTTGCATCCCGAACTCTTCTTGCGTTCTTGCCTACTTACTTGGTGGTTGTTATGCTCTGTATTTTCCAGGTTTTCAAAATAAATGTTTCTTCTGTTGCCATGCTGATTGGTATTCTGCCAAATGCCTGCCTTATATTCATCCATTTTATGCTTCTGAGCGTTGAGGTCGAAAAGAACTTCAATTCGGTTGAGCGTCTCCATGAGTACACATACAAACTCCCTCAAGAGGGACCACAAGAAATTCCCGATGCCGGTCTCACTGAAAACTGGCCAGCTAGTGGGCATATCGCATTTGAGCATGTTGCGATGCGCTATCGAGAAGGACTTCCGCTTGTCTTGAAAAACACCAGCTTTACTGCTTACCCTGGTGAAAAAGTTGGTATTTGCGGCAGGACTGGAGCTGGAAAATCTTCGTTGATCAGTTGTTTATTCCGCCTCAATGAGCTGGAGACCGGAAAAATTACAGTCGACGGTGTTGATATTAGCACTATCGGCTTGAAGGACTTGAGAAATAAACTCAGCATTATACCCCAAGACTCGATATTATTTCAAGGCACAGTGCGATCGAATTTGGACCCGTTCGGGGCTTACTCTGATGCTGAGCTCGAGGACACAATAAAGCGCAGTGGTGCATCGTATGACTTGGATGCACCCGTTGAAGCAAATGGAACAAATTTTAGTTTGGGTGAACGCCAGCTACTTACATTGAGTCGAGCTTTAGTCAAGAGATCTAAGGTGATTGCTCTAGATGAAGCTACAGCGAACGTTGACCAGAAGACCGACGACGCAATTCAGCAAGTCCTTGCAAACGAGTTCTCTGATTCTACTGTTATTTGTATTGCCCATCGCCTCCAGACCATTATAAATTACGATCGCATTATTGTAATGGAGGCTGGCCGTGTCGCTGAGGTCGGCACACCCACTGAACTGTGGAAGTTCAATGGTATGTTTACCGCCCTTTGTCGTGAGGCAGGCATTGATTTGATCAGAAGCTAGTATGGCATTGAGACAGGATTGTATTAGGTAGTGTATATTTTCACGCTCTATTCTCGATAGCACTGAACTGAGCTAAGAAGGCAGAAAAAACCACGAGGACAACTCGCGGAAGGAAATAATAGACTGAGCTCACAATCACACGTGGCTGCCGGGAGTTTGATGAAATAATAAAGATTTTAAAACAAATATAATACATAATTGGGCGGCAATAAACCCTTTTTCTAGCGTTGTCTCTCAGAAGTAAGGCATCCAGAGAACATCTGTCAAGGCAAGGTTACGAGGATTAACGGCCATGGAGATCAAGTCGATGATGGTCTGGTTCGCGGGAATGTTGCCCTGTCCAACCTGTGCAAGAGAGGTCGCGCGCTTCACAATGGACTCAATGTTGACCCTTACAATTTCCCTCAATTGTTGATCAGTGGCGGGAGGCTTTTGCTGTTGAGTATACCAGCTAATGAGCTCATCACGCACAAACACAGGCAAAAAGTATGCAAGATCAAATTCTGGATCGGTGAGGCCCTTGGCAATAATCATAACAGCCATGGCATAAAGCCCCTCCATAGTAGTTGGACCCATGAGAGTCTGGATATTGGGCGTAAGGCGGAAGGGAACGGGCTCACCATTGAGGTAGGTAGGAGCATTGCGAGTAGCAGGTAGAATAGGAAGCATCTCTGTAGCCCAGACATTTCCATTACTCAAATTAATCTGGAACTTGTGAGGGTGGCGGTTGTTGATTGACATCACGAAAGTCATGAACGTGATACCAGCATACTGGTATGCAAACTGTTTTCTGAACAGCCAGAAGTCCTCAAAAGTACGGTATTGACTAGTGAAGTAATCTTTCATAATGGTGCTAGGCACAAGAGAACTCTGAATGCGATTAAGAATTTCCATCTTGACAGTGGGAATATCGGGCTTTGGCAACTTGGGGTCGAAGGCAGAGCGCATGGCTTGAGTGATAGCATCGAATGGGGCATCGCGGCTCTGACCGTTCTTTTTACAGAACTGCTCGTAAATCTGGTACATGGAAACGTAGTTGGCATTGTCCTCGATCAAACGAATATGCGGAGTCAGGGCCACGGCAGTGGGAAGTGTAAACTGCAAATGCCTACTGCGGGCTTCTTTACGACGCATGAGCACACTGTTCAAAATCTTGAATAGCTGCAAGACACGTTCCTCACGACGACCATGACGAGAAGCAGGATATTGAACGGCAAAGCGATGAATACTACCATCGTGGCCACGAATAGTCAGTCTGCGGTAGCACGTACCGACACCACGGACGATGTCAACACTCGACAGGAACCGGCCAATCTTGACAAAATGAACATTAGAATCCTTTAACTCAGCATTCTGGCCAGGCATCTCGACTTCCTCGAACTTTTGATAGTGGAACTCGTTGAGAGGGGGACTGAGAGCCTCAAGATTGATCTTATTAGGGCGAGCATCCAGCTTGGCTTCGAAACGATCTCTCCACTCACGCAACTTCATGACATAGATCTCAAGATTAGGCTTGTCAGTAACAAAATCGGCTTCGAATGCGGGCCGGACGTGCTTCGGCAAGGGGCCATCTGCAAATCGACTAATAGACGCCTCAGTAGCAGGAGGAAGCTTGGTATCTTCATGAGGACAAGGCAAACGGCCCATGTACTGTACACCATCAATAAGTAGAGCAGCAATCAAGCGGTAAGCATCCTCATCGGGAGGTGGCTTGAAGCGGTGGTACACTTGATCAACAAGCGTCTCGAGACTAAGCGCCAACAACGGATAGCTAGTCTTGAGTGTAGACATAATCTCTTCGACATAGTGAAGTGGCGATCTACCCTCTTCCTCAGTTGAGGCGGCGGCAGAACCTTCGGCGGAACCTGCCTGATTTACAGCACGACCAACAGCACGATTACCGACCTGAGCATTTTGACGCTGAGCATGGAGGTAATCCTCACGAACAGTACGCAAATGGAAATGTAATGCCTGCGGGAAACTCTTGGCAATCTTGATCAAGATCTGACGAGTCAGAGGAGCTTCCTTGTTAGCCAGCGAAGCCAGTAACTGTGGGACATATGTAACCCAGTACCAAACGGGGACTTCACCACGGTACTCATTGAACGCATTAGCAATAGCACTAGAAGCATCGTCCAAACTAAGCAGCCAAAGAATACGACCGAGGAACTTGCGAGACTTAGCACTCTTGTAAAGGCCAGCGGCCTGCAAATAACAACTGAGAGCTGTCGCACCATACATCATTTGAGTAGGGTTCTCGGAGAACTTACGATCGTTGAATTTGCCCCACTCAGCCCACGCCTTGGGCAAGTATACATCAATAGATACAGCAGTAGCAAACTGCTCGTTAGCTCTTTCATCAGCACCAAGTTTCGCCAAGGACATACCACGCAAGGTGAAAAACTCCGACTTCTGTTGGGCGTGGAAGAAAGCAAAATTCGTGTTGGAAATCACCTCCAAACCAGTAGAAACATCATTGGGGTTCTGGTAATGGCACTTAGCCTGCTCGCGGAGTTTCAGGAACGCCTCTTGCACCTCGATATTAGGCAACGTGTAGATCTTGCTCAAAAGACTGATACAAACATCGGTCATATTGTGTTTGCGAGCAACATGCGCAAATCGGTTGATAATCCAAGCAATCTCATGGTAGCCACGATACGCAGCAGTATTATTAGAGCTTGAAGTATTATGCTGCTGGAGTTGAGGGATCAAGGGCAGGTAAACCTTGTTGATAATACCAAACACATGCTGACGCCAAGTGACAAGATCACTCCAGATATTGATGTCATCCCACAAATTAGGCAAACGTTCATGCCACGCCTGCAAAACACCCTTGAGCTCTTGGGACTTCTGCTCCAAATTCATGGCAGTAGTAGATGCCAAAGATGTGTACACTTGAGAAGCCTCCATGAACTCAACATACTGCTGAAAAACATGTAACAAAGGAATATGTGCAGCAGTTAAGCGAGAGGGCAAGCCATGCCATTTACGGAGAGCCAATTGAATACCTTCATCACAGCACTTTGAGAGAGTCTGCAAAGTCTCTGTCTTTTGGCCAAAGCCTTGAAGGCAAAGGAACGACTCAAATACTTGACGACGGGGAGTAGGTGCATCCATAAGTGACTTGATACTTTGTTCCAAGGGCTCCTTGTCAGTCGTCCAATCAGCCACGCGCCAACCACACTCCAACAACAGATCATTGAAGCCTTCATGCTTAGCTAGTTCAGTCAAAATGTCCCAGTGCTGAAGCTTCTCGGCGCACAAAATCCAATGGTCTTCCCATAGACCATACTCAGACTCACCATAGGGCAAAGCACCGGAGCGGGCCTTGATCTGAGCATTCTCGTGCATCTGCATAGCACGACTCCACATACCACATTGCTCATAGCTGAGCGCACTATTTGTGACCACAAACTGGGAGCGGATACGCCATAAACCGTAAAACATGTCGTTCTCTTGCAAGCTCGCATAGAGCTCTGTCAAGGAATCCAAGTTATGACCTGCAATAAGCTCATTATCAATACTGGGAGAAGCCTGAATGTTCTCCAAGATCTCAATACCTGAGTACCAGGCGTCAAAGTTACCACTCAGGTATTTCACCAACTCAGGTGGAAGGTGTTCACACTTCGCGACCGCTTCGAGAATAGATGCCACTACATTGGGTCTGCGATCAGCCTGGCGATTATGATAGTCCTTAGCCAAGAAGACAACTAACGACTGAATAATATCATGGCGCTCCTTCGAGGGAATCAGTTTGTATAGCTTGGGGAAAACGTCAACCCAAAGCTTGTGCACCAGGTCATTATTTTGGTACTGAAGCTCACGCAGAGGATTAATTAGTTCACTGCCCTCGATCGCCAGCGAGTTGACAAATGCCTTGCGACGTTCCAGGAACTTCTCGAGCTCAGTTCCGACTGGCCCATCAGAGTGACCATCCATGGGGTCATCCTCGGGGAAACAAGCAGTGAGTATATCAAATGGTGCCAACTTAAACTCATCTTCACCCAACGAAATAGGTTTGCCATCCTCTACAGTGTCCAAAACCAGTTGCAATGCTTGATTAAGCCAGTAATGCTCCGCCAGTGGCTCCCAGTTTTGCTCCATCAAAACATACTTGAGACGATCTAGAGCGTTTTTCTCTAAGCTGCTAGAAAGAATACTCAACAACTTGTTGCGGATAGCCAGCTCTTTCTGCCTACGGAATAGAGCACAACCAACAAGGAAAGGCTGCTCCAAACGAGCCGGCAGCTCTGTCTTGGCAAGATGCTCATCCTCAAAAATGCCGACAATAATACTGTAGTACTCAACGAGAAGATCAACGTTCTTACTGTTCTCAAAATCCATCAGCATCTTAAGAAGTAGACCAGCTTTCTCTTTAATAGTGGGGAAAAGCTCAGTGCGGCTAAAAACCCAAGAGCGAACCATCTTGATAATGTGCATGTTAAGCTCTTCGTTGTTCAAGCTGCACAGCTGCGCTATCAAATGCAAAAAGGCCCGGCGCTGATCACCCAAATGAGAAATGCGAGAAGCAATCAGATCCAAGATGTCAATGAGCATCGAGATCGACAACGGCTTTGTCTCAACAGGTGCAACACTGCCAGCACTTACAGCGGTACCATTTGGAGCTTGTGCCTGCGCTTGTGCCTGTGCCTGGGCCTGTGCTTGTGCCTGAGCTTGAGCCTGAGCTTGTGCTTGAGCGGCACCACCAGCTGGAACAGGAACAGCAGGTGCAGGTGCTGGAGCAGGTGTGTTAACAGATACCTGCGAGGGGTTTGTAGAGGGGTTCTGCGCATCAAACAAATCTTTGGTTGCCTTGGATAGGGCCTTGATAGCACCTTGCATAAAATTGTCTAGGGCATTGGGTTTCGCCTTGACGGCAGCCTTAGCAAGATATATCCACCCATTCGCAGGCGTAGAAGCACTCCAATGCTCTTGAATAGCGCTCACCACCGTACGTAGGAACGACTGACACTCCTCACTTTCTGGGTCAGCTTTCTCAAAGATCACATCAAGAACAGGCGCAAGAGCTGCATGAACCTCAGGGGTAGGATAACGAAGCGAGCGCTCAAGCAATGAGTGTAGACGATCCATGCTCTCAGCGAACCACTCCTTGGGTTTATGTTGAAGAGTGATATGAACAACTGCAAGCGCATTCAGCCCGCTTACAGAGGCAGCCGGAGAAATCAGATCCCCCTTCATCAAGCTCCTATCAAAGAAATCAAGGTGGACCTCAGCATCTGGCCACATGTCTTTGTTAAGAAGAGTGTCAATAACCTTCAAAACGCGTTTGCCGTTGGAGGATTCAGTAGCATTTTGGGTCATAGAGACAATGAAGCGAACCAAGTATGTCATGACAATTTCTCTTTGTTGATGCTTAACACGATGAATCTCTTTACCTTCCTCTGGCTGCTCCTCATTTGCCATCTGCTCCCACGTGCAGAGCAACTCAGCGAGGTCAACATCTATAGAGACATTGGCAATCGAGCTAACCTTTGCCATAGCAGCAACGACAAAAGGAATGAAATGATCACGGTACTCGTAAAACAGTTTAGGGTGACGAGCAATGAAGTCATATATGTTCACCACATGAGAAATGCTGTGACCATCCTCAGCAAGAATCCGCCGTGGCCACTTCGCCCACAGCTGCGAGTTGGTACGCTGGACCAAAACTGGCGCAAGGTTGTCAAGGGCCTGGGTGACAAGCGATTTGGCCTCGAGCTGATGTGTTTTCAGTAAAGCAGTATAGATTTGAACCACGATTTTAGCAAGAGTGTCATAAGAAGCAATGAAGTACGTGACCAAGACATATGCGCTGAGCTTGGACATGATATCCTCGTACTTGATAAAGCTCCAACCAAATTTGATTACATCCTTGCGAGCATCATTAACAAGCTGAGGGGAAGAGCGAACTATGAGCACACTCATTTCCAGGAGAGCAAGCTGGTAGCGATCAATGGTGGAACCACTATTGGTGCCAATGTTAGCCTGCCAAATGGAGCTGTGCACTCTATCAATCCAACCACCAGACCCAATCTTGGATAGTAATTGACTCAAATCACCATTGCGGTCAATCTCAACGGTTAAAATAGCATTGACAATGTACTTCATAACAAATGTGGCACACTGTGGTGAGTTCGCGGCGAGCTTGAGAGCCTCTTCCAGGTAGAAATTGCGCAACTCGCCATCGGTGCTAGTCACAACATGATCGAACAAGAAATCAATCAAGTGCCAGTACAACAGAGTGTTTGGAGAGATAGTTGAGGCCAATAAATCGAACAACAGCCCGTCATTCTTGTGACCCTTTTCAATGGTGTAGGACACATAGGTAGTAGTCACGCACTGCAAAGCCTGAACGGCGGCACGGACTTCAGCAACAAGAGGGGAAGTTGATATCAATGAAGAAACCACATGGTTCATTTCCTCAACAGAGCGAGCCAAAAACTTGAGTGATTGCTGCTGCTCGAGAAGCCATTCTTTATCATCCTTCAATCCATCAAAGATAAAGATCAAATTGCACATTCCAACACAGGTATCTTCAGGACGTTCGGAACTTTGCGCATGAGTCCTCAGCTCGTCAATCTGTTTCTTGGCCTCTTGTCGAAGGTTTTCAGCCTCAGGGAGCTTCAAGAAATCACCAAACAAGCGGCCAAGTTTGGGGTTAGAAATATGGCCCTGGAAGTATTGCACAGACTGCTCAGCACATCTGTCAAGATATTTCACCACGGGTAACCGGAATGGAGAGGAGTGGACGCGTCGAAGACCAGCTTCAACGAACATCAGCACCTGCACAACGTCATTAATGAAAATATGAGCACCATTGGGCAAGGACTGGAACACGTTTAAAATGGCGACACCCTTTTCAATGTGCTCGTTACCAGTCAGAATCTTGTTGGAGTGCTGAGTGAGAGTCTTTGTCCAATCTTTGATATGCTCAAGTAGCTTACGACCTAGTTCAACCTTGAAATAAGTGGAGAATAGAACAAGTAATCTAGACAAAGAGTCCAAGCCATTCACAGTCAATCGTTGGGAATCACTGAGGGTTATGAGGGTAGGTCTGAGACCATTTTGCAAGATATCACGAGGTGGACGTGGGTTAAGCGCAAGAACCTCCTTAAGAGCAGCATGAGCGGCATCAACAACAGGAAGTTTATTGCTAGAGAGTGTTTTGAGTAGAACAGCAATAATATTGGCTTTCATCTGAGGCTTCTGCGTATTAAAATGTTCGGGAGCAGTAGTCAAGGCCAGCGACAGCAATCTAATGCATACAACACGCAACTCGATTAGTTGCTGAGACGTAGTGTACTCCATAAGGCGATGAGCAGATGTAAGAGACTCATCCTCAGCGTCTACAAGAGCCAGGACTTCCTCCAAAAGACGGGTAAGCTTCTCATCACCAAAGTCCAAGAAAGTATCGGGGAGCTCAACACAGAAACTGATAGCATCAATATAACCAACCTGCATGGGGAAAGGCAAAGCTCTCAAGGGCTTGACAAAAATGGGATTCAAGAAAACGTTGGTGACATTTCTGAGAATCGAAGTTAGCGATTGTCCTGTAGAATTGGCCAGCAGCTCAAGTGCTTTCTTTGCAGTCTCACGCACATTTTTGTTTGCGCTTTCCAACTCGAACGCCAAAAGGCCACTCAAAAGAATAAAAGAGCGTTCCTTGAGGTGCTCTGGCTTGAGATCCTTGCTGCATACTTCAATAAGATAATAGAGAAGCTCGGCAGCATCCTCACGCGCATCAGGAGGAGAATCTGGACTAACATCCTTGATAACAAACAAGATCGTACGAATAAGCTCCAAATGACGGGCTCGAATCCACACCAGAGAGAACTTGATGTCAGTGAACATGAATCGCAGAGTACGACAAGCTCCAGCTTTACGATAGAATTGCTCCTCGAAGCAACCATGGCTGAGTTTCGAAAAGATAGCCCTAATGAGAGGCAATCTATAAGACTCAACATCTTCTCCACACAAGACCTGACCACTGCGGTAAATAGTACGGATACCTTCTTCACCCAATGCGCGAACATCGGCGTTGTAGTGACAAATAGCGAAGGAAATGGCAGAAACAATAATTCTAGGGGCAATGTAAGGGATCCCTTCTCTGTCCTTCAAGTTAAAAGGGCGCATGGCGCGGCGTTTCTCGATTGTAAACTCACCAAGTTCAAGTAGTGCACAGTGCTCACAGAGCTCCAGAGTCAACTTGGTGGCATCCTCCTTGAGCTCCGGGATAGAAGCAGCAAAGAAAATAGCAATTAGAATGCGCTCGCAAAGCTCATTAGTTCTATCACGTTTCTGCAGATCTAAGTGCTGCCCATCAGGCAACGGTTTGAGGCCATCAAAGGTAGAGGTAGAAAGAGAGTTACGCACACATCTTTTTACAACAGAGGCAAACTCGGAGGTGTCCTCAATAATATCGTCGGGCAAAAACTGCTTGATAACCGCACTCAAGAACTTGAAAGCCTCCTTCTTATAATGAAGCTGCGAAGTACCATTTTGCAAGACCTCAAAGGCCTCATCAATACCAGGCGTGATGTTGAGAGTGATTTCTTCCTTGAGGCCCTTAAATCTCATAATCGTGGAAACGTTCTCACTTCCATTTAAAATACTCTGCAAGTCATTAGGGGGCTTGAGGAAAGCGCGATTGCGGCCACCTAATTTACCTAGAATTCTCAGTGTGGTGTGGCTGTGCTGGTGGTGATAGGGCAAAGGCTTGAGATGTTTCCAAAGGGCTCTCATAACATCATCGAGAACAGGCTCAATTATAGGATCAAAGTAGGAGGCAGTGAGATTGTCAACACACAACTCTAGAGTACGCAAACCCTGGGAAACCAGCTCTTGGGATCCATTGAGTGCAATGACTAGCGGGCGCATCAAGTGACTGAGATGAGGTACAAGTAGCGAAAGGCGCACTGGGACAGTGAGGCACAACTCGACGTAAACATCTCTTTCAGCAGGCAAACGAGCAGCATCCATACGTTTATTAAGTGTTTCAAGCAATGTTTGCAGCAGTGGTAAAACAGCCTTGTACAGGGCTTCAAACCTTCCACCGCCAATAGAACGGAACAAAGCACGAAGTAAATGAGAGTAAACGATGGGCTTTTCAGCAGTGGCAGTAAGTTTCAGCGACTCAATGATAAGATCCTTGAAGTGAGGAAGAATGACCTGCTCATTTGTTTGAGGGAATAAGTTTACGGCCATGAAACAAAGCTTGTAGAGCTGTAGTAGAATGTTGGTTTTCTCGGGGTCGTTTGAGCCAATCTCCGGTAGCTTTTTCATCAAAAATTTCAGCAAAAGTCCGCTGAAGTTGGCAGACGTGGTTTCGTTACCCAAAAACAGCTGTGTTATGTGTAGAATAGCCTTGTTGCGGAAAGTAGACTCGTAGAAGAACTCTATCTCAGCCTCAATGATCTCGTTGAATGTTGCAGCATCAACATGAATAAATACAGTGGCGAAAACCTCCATAAGCTCTTTTTCGTCCTTAGAAGTTACGATAGGCAGCGAATGCGCAAAGTCATACTTCTCTGGAATGGGCGCGGGTGTAGCAAAGAACAGCATACCATTGATGACTTCACGGAAAAGTTGACGAAAGAGGCTAACATCATCGTAAGAAAACCCTCTGGCACTCTCATCCCATTGTTGAGGCGAAATATTGGCTGGAGGGGATGGGTTACACTTTTTGAAGCCAAACATTACAGTCTTAAGGAAAGCCATAAGGTTTTTGAAGACATACTTGGCATCCTTGAGCTCTTGATTGGGGGGCTGGTCATGGATTTTGATCACGGGTGTATTAAAGACTTGGGTCAAGCTCAAGTCCATGGAATCCTGACGAACAAGATCACGGTGAGTGCGATTAAGATCTGCGAACCGGTCCACGAAAGCTCTCAAGATAACAACCATCATATTGCGTCCCTCCTGATGATCAGGCAACATCAAGACGCGTTCCATAAAGTTCAGCAAGAGCTTAGCGCTCATGATCTGGAATGATGTGGCGAGCTGGTTATTATGCAGATTGCGGCAGTATACACGAACTGCTTTCCATATTTGGCTAACACTGAGCTCATTACGAACGTGATGGATCAAATCTGCCATTGTAGAGTATGCAAGGGGCCAAAGGGTTTCCTCAGCAGTGAGACCGGAGCCAATGAGAACGCGCTCTTCAAGCAGAACATCAACTTTAGAAATAAAATAAGTGCGGAACTCGGTGCTTAGAATGTGTCTCATGCTCACCAGTAGCTCTTTGCGAGCACCGCTCAGCTCGGCGGGACAGTCCTTGAGCAGTCGCACCACAAAGTTGGGCACCAAATTGTAATACGCTTGTAGGAAGGGGCTGAAGGCTCGTAATGCATAGGCCAAAAATGACATGATTTTGATTTGGCATGTGATAAAATCATGGTATGCTTGTTTATTGACGATAGCGGGGGACATACCAGTGAATATTTCGCCACGCGAAGCTGCTGCTGCGTGCTCCTTCACCTGAGGAGCTGCTTCCATGCTCAGCATTTCAATGATCAACGGCAAAAATGTGGGAAGCGACTCGGGCACCAGCTGCTTGTGATTCGAGTAAAGCAGGACTATGATTATAGGGGTCTCAGTCAACACTTTGAAAGAGCTGGACGCCGGCAGGACCTGCTGGTCGGCACCGGCATTACCTTCTGGCGAAATGCTAAGGGCAGGGGTACCTTGTGACACGACATTCCCGCTAAACTGCTCGTCTACAAGATGGCGCATGTTCTTGAACATCTGAGCGACGAATTCAAAGAAAGGCTTGATGCTATCTGCAAGCTGCTGCTTGAAAGCCCTGTGTAGATTGGTGAAAATACGCATGCAAATGTATCCATTCTCCTCGTTATCGGTGTGAAGCACCTGCATCACTGTCTGGAGGATCTGGGGAGCGACCTCTTGCATGGCGGAGTTGGCCTGCAAACGAGAGAGAATATCAAGCAGAGCGTGTCTGAGGCGATGCTCTACCGTTTGTGTATGCATAGACACGGGAATTTGCTCTAAAAGCTTCAAAATCTCGGGAATAACGAGCGAAACGACCTGTTCATAGTCGCTAACGACCTGGTGAAGCTCCACTGAGTCGCGTAGCTCAACTGCGACATTCAGCTTTGCCTTCAAGTCTAAGCTAGGGTCCGCAAGACGTTCTGCAAACGTCGACGCTAGGCTCATTATTGAGGTTAGAACTTGACGGTCTCGAGAGCTGGGGGCAGGACTAGTGAAATTTGCTGACAAAGCTACGAAATTCACGTGACCTAATGCAGGTCCATGCATATACTGGTAGGTTGTCGACGTCGACGTTACTTAATTGACAAATTCAATGCTATGCAGACCTGCTAGGCTACAGTAATACCCCTGAGCTTCAATGGCATCGGGATATTGTTCCAGGCTTGTGTTTACTATGATCGGCTTACGCTTATAGGCTATAACTAGATTAGAATCGATACTTCCTGGATTGCATTTTTTATTTCGATCGTCAGAACGAGTTCCGACCCCTTTTCTACTATGTTTTTCGTCTGAACAGTTTGTTGAGTCAGTGCCCATTGACCACACAATTATAAGCTCCAAACTAAGTGCACACAAAGTGAACACGCTCACAGTTTTCGAAACAAGTGTGGACCTTGACCTTATTGCCTGATTTGCCATCAAAATCATGCAATTTACTAAATCTACCGTACCACCACCCCATCAGATCATTTCCCTACATTGTGGGCATTCGAGAAATAACACTAATCATGAAACGCAAGGAACCTGAAATTCCGAATCAATACCTTGACCTGCTCAAAGAATATCAGTCCTCATTAAAAAAGCCCAAAACTGAGCCTGTTTCTGGTCCGTCCACTCCATTACCACAGGAGCACAGAGCAAGCAATCCATCGATCAATTTAGAGCATGAGAGCAGCGAGGATGAATGGGATGAAATTGAACTGGCCCCCGAGGACGAGCCGGAGGTGAACGACGTTCAGATCAATTTTGCATCTCCAAAACCTGAGAAAAAGAAGGTAATTCCTCGAGAAACACGGCTACAAATACATGCATCATGTTTGGCGCTTTTACTACTCCACACTCGCATTCGAAACATCTGGCTTCACGATCCTCAAATTCGTACAGAATTGCGTAACGCATTCCCTCATGTGATTCTTCAGCAGTTGAATCCTCCCGACCACCTTAGCAATTACCTCAAATCTTCAAATTTTATCAATGGGCTACGAACAGCCGCAAGATGGTGGGGGGAATCCTACATATGTGACAAGATAGGGCTTTATATGGTTAATTGGGATGAGATCAGAGACCCAAACCGAGATGTTCACGGTCCAATGACCAAATCCGAGTTCATCGCTGCAATCATGGGCCGCAAAGGCTCAGACGATGAACTCGGTCAAGGGTTTTGCGCGTTAATGAGGGCCCACGGTTTTGACACTAGACTTGTGTGCTCACTGCAACCACCTGATTTTTCGTCCCCCGGTAAAAAGCGTAAACCGGGCGCCAGAAGAACGCACCCGTTATTTTGGGCAGAGGTATGGGACCCATTTGAGTCTCAATGGATTACCGTCGATGCAAAAAACTCACTCGTTCAGGTGTATCGTCGAGATTCACCCCTTGAACCCACTCAGGCTGATCCACGCAACCTTTTGAGGTACTGTGTCGCTTGGAGTAGTGACGGGACGTGCAGGGATGTCACGCGCCGATATGCTTCTAAGTACGTTGCAAGAACCAGGAAAAAACGTATGGACTATTTTCCAAAGTACGCTTCTCTGTACAATCAGCTTATGTCTCGGTTTGCACCATCAAAACTAAGTCCACGAGATCGGAAAGAGCTCATAGATCTTAATCGCAAAGAACTGACGGAGGGCTTCCCCAGCCGCGTGCAAGATTTTATTGGCCACCCTCTTTATGTTCTAGAGCATCAGTTAAAACAGTCGGAAGTCTTGGGGCCCAAAACGACTTGCGGAACATTGGCACTGAAGGGTGAAGTTATTCCCATATATCACCGGAAGAATGTGAAAAAGTTGCGCTCATCACAGACGTGGTATCGCTTCGGACGCATTTTGAAGCTTCAAGCACAGCCCCTCAAGTATCGTTCGAAACGAGACAAATTGACTGGGGTTGAAGAAAGAGTTGCATTATACAGTGAGGAACAGACTGATCTATATAGACCTCCAATGGTGACAGATGGAGTGGTTCCCAAGTCAGAGTACAAAACGATCGATATTTTTACTCCTTGGATGGTTCCAGTTGGTGCAGCTCACGTCCGACACCCACTCGCTCTAAAAGCTGCGAAAGCACTGGGGGTAGATTATGCTAATGCTGTTGTGTCTGTTACATTCGAAAGAACTGGCCCAAAGTCAAAATACGATGGCGTAGTTGTTCCTGAGGAAGCAGAGGAAGGCTTGTGGGAGGCTATAAAATGGGTGAAGCAGCAACAAAAGATTTGTGAACGCCATAACATGCACATACGAAGGCTATATCTGTGGAAACAGTTCATTGTTGCCGCTCAGATCCGTCGCCGTATAGATGGCGCCGACACTGATATTAAAATTGAGGACGAGGAGCCGTGGCCACTCTACGTTCCTGATATGATTGAGAGCGACAGTGATGATGTTGAGAGTGAAGCTGAATTAACGGAGAAAGCGAAGCCCGACAAGACCGTCAAAATGAGAACCGCAGACGCTGAGGCCACTCCTCCTCATCGCACAGCTACCTCCTCGAACACATATCGGGTTCCTCTGAACAAAGTCATTTACCATGATCCACGGCCTCAAGTGACTCTCCCAGAAACCAAAGCTCAAGTAGAAGATAACGATGAGGAGTTTCCTGACATTATCATGGATGAGCTAAACGAGTCTGATCTCGATTTTGATGAAGAGTGAATGCACTTGGTGACAAGTTTGTCGCCGCGCATTGCTTGAATATTCACAACCTATTTATTTATTACTCGGAAGTATACAACGTGAACTAAATAGTTCGTCCCTGAGGAGATACGTTTGGGTCAAATTGGTGGCGGTTCTATTTGATCAGTAGCAATGTATTTACATCATGGACACAAGTGCCAAAAAGCTGAATGGATTAAGCCAAAAACAAAAAAGTACGGCTTTAACACCGCTCGTCTCCCCGCCTGGGGGTCGAACCCAGAACCTTCGGATTAAAAGTCCGACGCTCTAGCCAATTGAGCTAACAGGGACAACTTGGTCACGGGGATGATAGGGCATATACGTCCGAAATCCCGAGTTGCTTAGTCAGCAAATTTCCAGCAAGTAAAATCACAGAAAAACGGCCAAAATCGCGAAAGTTTCACTTCTATTCATGTCATAGCTTAACTTGTAGCACTAAAAAGATACGGCATTAATTAGATCTCTGCCATGAACCTCATATCGCTGAGTATTTTGCCAAATCATTTGTGAAGGTTTAAACATGGTCGCCCAGATCGAGCATACCTCTATTAAGTCAATTTGACAGTAACATTATGTTTGAAATGAGTGTATAGGTCCATAGACTGTAGTATATCGCTGCGAGCGTGAAGAAAGGCAATTCCATAGAGTCGAAAGCGCTGTACTACCGGGTTTCATGGTCTCAATGAGTCACACTATGTATCTTTTTTACTTAATTTTCTAGTGAAGAGATGAATTAAGGATATAACGTGAGGCTACGGCAAAGCACTCCCAAACCACCCCGATCCGGGATGCGAGGTCGATGTGGATAATTTCGTGTCGTCGGCACTTTTCTGACTATCAGGTACACTATACACTAAACAAGAGAGAAGCCCCCACTCGATTTGATACAGTAAGTGGAGGTGGCTTTCTGCGTTCTCAGCAGGACTGCCTATGCACCCTCCAGTGCCAAAGGACTTTAGATCTTTATGGGGACGCACTGGAGCCTCTAGATCTCTTTTGAATCACAGATTTATGGTCATGGTATATTCAGTAAGCTAGTCAGGTAAACAGTTACAATTTCAGTGCCGTTACAAAACATTGTGGGCATTCAAGCTCTTTTCAAGGAGAGTGGGGTGGGCCGTTCGAAGCCTGACGTTTTTGCAAGCCCGAGAGCTATACTTATGCGAAGATTTATCCCATTTTTATTCAATGTAACTACGATAATTGCGGCCAAGGCAGCTGCTGTGAATGGCGCGCTTTTTGCACACATGTCGCTGCTCTACTTGTAGTAGTTGGGCTTAACGAAAGGCATGCTTGAGACAGTGGCGGCGCGTGCTTTGCCGCGGATAATGACGCTCAACTCGGTGCCGTTCTTGGCAAGGTCGCGGGGGAGGTAAGCCATGGCAACATTCTTCTTGAGCGTAGGGCTTAGACTGCCGCTGGTGATTTTACCCACAACATCGCCATTCTTGTCCACGACATCGCAGCCTTCACGAGGCGCAGGGCCCGTGGACACAAGACCTGTGCGAATAAGAGAGTCCTTGTCCTTAAGTTGCTGAAGGATGATCTCAGCACCGTTGAAGTTATCAGATCTACGACTCTTAGCAACGGTCCAAGCAAGACGAGCAGCAACAGGAGTGATGCTATCGTTCAAGTCGTGGCCATACAGACACATACCGGCCTCAAGACGGAGACTATCGCGAGCAGCAAGACCAATGGGCTCGACGGCCTCCTCGGCAGTGATGATATCAGCGAACTCAACAGTTTTGGCGTCATCAGGGATGGAGATCTCAAAACCGTCCTCACCGGTGTAGCCACCTCTGGCGACATGAAGACGAACGCCCAAAAGGTCAACAAAAGCGGACTGGCCGAACTTGATATCTTTAAGATCAAACGTTGTGAGTCTTTGCAGGGTCTCTGCCGCTTTAGGGCCCTGAAGAGCCACTAAACCACCGCCGATAAGCGAGTGCTCTGGGGTGAAGCCAAATTTCTGTCCCTGGGTCTTGAAGAAGTCAAGATCTTTCTCACGAGTACCAGCGTTGGTAACCACGTAGTAGTCGTCTTCTCCGTGCTTGCAGATAATGGTATCATCGACAATTCCTCCATTCTCATTAAGAAGGACAGAGAGGGTGGAGTGGAAAGGTTTCAGGCCCTTGAGGTCAGCAGGGGTTACTTGCTGCAGCAATTTTGTAGCATCTGGACCGGTAAATTTGTGCTGAACCATGTGGCTCACATCAAAAAGACCAGCATTAGTGCGAGTCCAGTTATGGGATTCGATGTGCGACTGGTGGCCGTAAAGCACAGGCATTGCGTAGCCGGCAAAATCTACCATTTTGGCATTGCGCAAAAGATGAAAATCATAAAGACAAGTGCGAAGCATGTTAAGAAATTAAGATGATGATGCTTGGAGGCGTGATGGCGTCCGGGGTCAACTGACTCGGTGTGCCAAGGTCCGGAGTTAAGCTTACTCGGTGAGGTAGCAGTGACCCGGGGACACATCGGCCGAGTGAACAGCTCAGAGTACGAGTTCACTATTGGAATTGATAGAGTTGCCTGTATAAATTTAAGTATTGCGAATATACTGTGAGTTTGTGAGCCAGAACACGGCGCGACGCCTGTCGTATGCATGATCCTTGCCTCAAACGGTGCATACGATACGACGGGTATCGCGCCAGCAGCTGTCCAGTTCCTTTTGGAGGTTTAAAAGAGGCAGAAATTTACTGAATAGCACAAGGTTGCGATGAACCTTCATATCTTCTCTTTGCGGTCATGACCAGACTGATTCCTGGACTCGAAGTCCTGGACTAGAAGTTGAGATAGCACGATGGGGGGTTGATCGCAGATGTTTTCGCCAAAAGACTTGAGAGTATTAACGAATTCTTAGCTTGACTCTAAGTACACCAACAAAGCGTGCCTTTGACAAGTCTCTTCGCTGCTGTCAGGGGGATTACTTGACTATGTGGGCATCCTCGACTCTACACAAGTTACATGTTGTGAAAATTATACAGATTCTAGTTTGAGCTCACGCTTAGCCTATATATCTATGTCCATGGTCATAATATATCCACATTATCAGCTCTGGCGGGCAGGTACCTATGAGAGCACCACGAGTTTAGCTCAAACACGAGCCAGAAACGCTCCAGATAACCTATTGACTGTTACATAAAACGCAAGCGCTAATTGAAGGACACCCTCAACCTTCCGTTTTTGCCCTTAGTTTATACCTCTGATCCACACTACCTTGCAGCAACAGAAATGCTCCAAAAGCCGTCAATTAATCACAAAATACTGAATTTGCTCATTGTACCAACTAAATTATCCAAACAACATACTCCGTTCACCCTTTCTAATAACGCCCTTTAGATCGCTTCCACGCGCTAACACCCCCATTACCGTCACCCCTGGTTCGCGTACACTTGACATATGGAAGGACCATCAAAACGCGCTAAATTGGAGCCCCGTAAAACCTCCTTACCGTGGGTCGAGAAATATCGTCCTCAAACGATCGAGGAAATGGTCGGTAACGAGGAAACCCTCGAGAGACTGCGAATTATTGCCCGTGACGGAAACACCCCGCACATGATCATCAGTGGTGCGCCTGGTATTGGCAAAACAACCAGTGCGTTGTGTCTTGCCCACGAGCTTTTGGGTCCGCAGTTCAAAAACGCAGTCCTGGAGCTTAACGCTAGCGACGAACGTGGAATCGACGTTGTCCGTGGTCAGATCAAAACTTTTGCTCAGCGCAAGGTGGATCTGCCTCGCGGAACGCACAAACTCATTATCTTGGACGAGGCCGACTCAATGACCCCCGGCGCCCAGCAAGCCCTGCGTCGTACCATGGAAATTTACTCCAGCACTACGCGGTTCATCTTCTGCTGTAACCAGAGCTCTAAGGTAATTGAACCGCTGCAATCCCGCTGCGCTATTTTAAGGTTCGGAAAGCTGGCTGATGGGCAAATTGCTTTGCGACTAAAACGTATCTGTGAGCTCGAAAAAATAGAGATGACTGACGATGGCCTCAGTGCGCTGCTGTTCAGTGCCGATGGTGACATGCGTCAGGGCATTAACAATCTCGAGGCTACAAATGCTGCATACGGACTTGTGAACTCCGAGAATGTGTTTAAGATCGTTGACCAGCCTCATCCCGTTCTTATTGCCCAGATGGTTGAGGCGGCCAGAGGCCAAGACCTCAATAAAGCACTCGATATTTTGGATTCGCTATGGCAGAAGGGTTACTCTGTTAATGATATCATTACTACAATGTTCCGTGTGACCAAGAACCTTAGTACTGAGGACGAGTCCAAGCTGGACGCCCTCAAGGAGATTGGGTTCTGCCAGATCAGAGTGATCCAGGGTGTGGGATCAAAGCTGCAGATCACGGGCCTGTTGGGTAAGCTGGCTCAGGCATAATTTTTGTTGGTATGCGTTTACTGTCTTATTTAGAAAACACAGATGAGCTACGCATCTCACTCACTAATTAACGCTGGAGACACAAACAGTACCCAGAAAAATGCAGCGAAGCCACTCAATAGAACAAACCAGTACCAGGTAGGTCCTCCCAGTGGTGGTGGTCCAACCCAGTTACAAAAAGAATGCGCGACCACACACGGCCATATCGAGCCTGTCAAGACCCAGATATATGCCGCATACATACCAAACAAATAAGTTATAATGAATTGAGCACTGCAGGCAATGGCTACTTCTTTCATCTGTTGTCCTTGCGCCAAGAGCTCCAGAGCATGATGCAAATGGGCCACCCCGAAATAGAGTGGTGTGTCGCGCACGATATCTCTCATGCCGGCTCCGTAGTATTTGTATATACCGCCCAAGATGCCCCTATATATAACTTCCTCGGTCAGGGGCCCAATAATTATGTTTCGTACTCCTTGACCACCCATAACATCCTCGAGCTCCGGTGGGTTTGTAATTATTGAGCCAAGAAGCGGTAAAGAAGTCACAAAAAGGACCTTAACACAGGACCATAGCTGGAAATGCATTCCAATTAGGTTATATACTTCAGGATACAACGTGTACGTTGCTCCTAACATAGCACATGCATAGACTGATATGAGGATCAGACGCTGTTTAATAACTTGTGGATGATCCCTAAGCGCTCTATCTTTGGTGAATATAAATACAATGGCCGGGTAGCTGGATGCGACTGCTAATCCCACCCACCGAAACATATTTGGGGGATTTCTGATTGTGTTTTTGTCGAGTCCTGGGCTCTAAAATAGACGGGTCACGTGAGTCGCGATCGCGTAGATGGGCGTAGATGGATGCGTAGTGCGCGTGTACTGTACTTCAATGGGCTTATGATGGTGAGGAGGTACATTTTAGCGCAAATTAAGGACCAAAGAGTATCTTTCACCCCATGCCTGATGATGCAAGCGGTATGCTTGTTGCCGCATTTGGCAATACACAATGGCGGCTTGAGATATGGGGTAACAGCATATGTCTGAAGTATGACATTTTGAGAGTGGCGAGTCACAAATTAATTCCTGCAGCCTAAGCCAGACTACAGATCTCAAACTACCATAGAGAAACTCGTATTCGACTGTATAGTAACACAGTCTTCACTTCTACCTCAAACTATTTCCATACCTTTATGAAAGACTATAGTTGAACCCTAATGGCTCAATTCTTACTCCCATTGTGAATGATTCCACTCAAACCAACATCTTGACCGCCAAAGAGGCCATGCTACCAGCAATTTGGAGTCCTCGCTCCGCCACAGCACCGCCACCATGGAGTTCGCCAAAGAGACACTATTTGTCCTTGAAGAGACAGGTTTTGTGGCCCTTAAATATGAGGATAATAATAAAAGGGCCGACCCCATGGCCTGGGTGTCGTTTGGAGACCCCAAAGAGGTGGCATCACACACTAGCAAGAAAAACCGGACTCCACTGGCAATATCGGTGGTCGATACGCAAGAAATGGTATTTGTTACATACAAAAACTCCACATCAACGTTTGATTTCGGCCTCTCATCGCTGTCTGGGCTCTCAATGCGAGATGTTAAATTGCTGATCTCTGATGGCGCTACCGTTGCAGCGTTCACTAACGAGAAGATCCGTATTCTCAGTGCCAGTCAGAATGCTCTGAACTTGAAGAAAAGCATAGATCATTCTCAGGTTCGAGCAGCAGCAATTGCCGGTAGCTCTTTACTGGTGGCCACAGACGAGCTCTATGAGCTCATAGATTTGACGATTGACTCCAAGATTCCCTTGTTCCCAACACCATCAAAACCTCTCGTTGCTTGCATTAGTCCCACAGAATTCATAGTGGTACAAGGTTCTGGCTCATCAGAGCCGGCCATGGGTTTGATTGTAAAGTTCACTGGCGAGGCCTCAAGGCAACCTATTTTGTGGGAGGAATACCCAATAAACATAGTGGTTGAGGGACTTTTCATAGTTGCGCAACTGCCCTCCAAAATCGTTGTCCATTCGATTGTGACCCAAGAAGTTGTACAGGAGTATAAAACCGAGGAACTCTGGCCCCATGAGTCGGAGCCGAGTCTCAAAAGAACACACAGTCAGTTCATAACAAGTTCTGAGAATGAGAAACGGCTGGGAACGGCTACAAAGGTAGCATCACACACTGCATTATACCACGGATCTACAGTCCAATGGTGGGTCCCTCCGTCTCCATTGACAGCGATAGAGAAAGAAATTGTGGCGGGGAGTACTCCTGATATGATTGGTATGGACCTTACTGAGCTAGACTATGCCAATATGTTACTGGCACTCTATAAATTGAAAAACTCGCCCTCAATGGCGCGAAAGGCAATATCTGAGCTTCCGCTGGCTCTAATGCTGTATATATTTGGTGATAAAGACACTTTCGAGTCTTTTCCAGGCCTCAAAAGTCACATTGAAGAGCTACATGCTATGGACAAGTCAACCACGCATAGATCGCTATATCGATCGTACCTTGAGAAAGCTGATATACCACAAGAGGACAAAAAACTGGTAGAAAAGGTCATGTTTGGTCTTTTGAATGATGATGAGCGAGTTGACTTTCTCTTGAATGCAGAATCTGCGGAGGAACTTCTCAAGCTCTGTGAAACCGATGTGCTTGAAGAATATTATCAAAAATCCAACAGCAACGACAAGCTGCTTGAACTTTGGTACCAGCAAATACCCGTCAACCCCAAGTTTGCCAAAAAGCTAGTGGAGTACTTGTCGAACTCTACTGATAAAGATCTTGTCTGGACTGAGGCACTCCGAGTAATCAAAATTAACCCCGAAGTTGGTGTTACTTTGTTCACACGCAAATCAAAGTGCAAGTTTGATCCTGATGAAGTCCTTGAAACACTCAAAAAGATCGATGGCGACGTAGCATGGCGTATCTATCTCAAGCATCTTGTTTACTCTCGAAAGAAAAAAGTCTTCGCCCAAGACCTCGTGATGGTGGTAGTAACTGATCTGATTGAGATGCTTAAGATCCCTGAGATTGCTGCGTTAGTGAGAGAATCTTACACCACGTATCGCGGGCTCGATTGGCCCAAGCGACCTTATCTTCAGTTCTTGCAATCGTGGACAAATGAAGAGTCGGAGTTCGCAAAATTTGTTGATTTAGAGATTGAGTTTGCTACCCTTGTCAAAGATGGTACTGATATGACACCCATCATCGCCATTATCGACGAGCATGCCGCAGAGCTCTATGTGGAGAGATGTGCTGTTTATCGTAAATTGGGGTTGCACACCCAGTGCCTTGACTTTCTTATCAAGGATATCACAGACTATGTTGCAGTACTATGGTATTGCTTGTATGATTCTAATGGTAAACCCCTTCAGGCGGACGTTCGGTTTGACTTAGCGAAGTATGCCCTGAAGGGACTGCTCGCCGCAGAGGCGCCTACGGCGGTTGTGAGTGAACATCTCGAGAAACAGAAAACAATTCTAAGCATCGAATATGTTATAACAAGCATTCCAGAATCTACATCAATCACTCCCCTCATGGAGTTTCTCAAGTGGCACCTGCAAAAGTGTCAAAACCAAAAAAACATGGCTCAGCTTGCCCGGTCACTCACGATGGGAGAGGCAAAGTGGAGCGCAAAAGCCCTGCGCGATATTCAATCGCACAAGTCCTAATTTATATACTGCATTTCTAGAATAAACTGGCCATCTGGTCTAATTATACTGACGCGGGACTAGCTGCAAGGGTCACAGACACATGATACGTTTAGCAGAAGTATGGATGTGGTCCTGGGGAGTCATTGCCCAAAGCACTGTTGAAGTATTATTATTGAGTCGTCACTCCCTAGAGGGTTCAAAAGGAGTCACGCTGGGCAAATTGAAGCTCTCTCGGTAGAGTAGCCAAGAGAGGCTTGCTGACTCTGAGAACGCATGAATTCTCTAATTTGTACTATTTCAACATCATACATCCGTAGGGACACGTGCCTCACTGACTTCCCCAACTCCCCAGTCTTCCAAGAGGTCTGACTTATAAATAGCCTAAGGATTTCGATCAGTGAGGGCTCACAGAACTGCACTTCTAACGCTATGGCGGAGCTCCCGGCCGAGATATGGCTCAAGATAATGTCTTTTCTGGACATAAATGATATTCTTTTTGGCATCAGCAATTGCAGTCGTCGACTATATGCTATCAGCTATGATCGCCGTTTATGGACTGAAGCGATCGAAACAAAGTTTCTGCATTTAATAGCAAAGATAAGCAAAGACCTTGAGGAAATACAGGATCTGAGATCCTGGTATTTGGAGTCAATCGACAACATTGGCCGTGTCATCCACCTTATGGAGGAATTCGTCAAATCTCGCAAGTTCGAGACGGCAATGGAGATCTGCTCTTACGGGTGCATCGCTATACCTGCTGCACACATGATCAAAGGTCGGCCGCCGACGTTGACTCACTACTTTTGGGCGAATTGGTTCGCACATGCCATACCCATAATAGAAGGGGCACGAAAGCTGGTTGAGGGTGGAAGGAAACTCCCACTCGAAGATCCCTTGGATGCATGCCTAGCTCTGGAAATGCTCTGTGGCAACCATGAGCTGTTGATTCCCGTACTTGAGTTTATTGACGATAAACAATGGAAATCAATGGATAGTGAGCGTCCTCTCGAAACTCTAGAGAGGCTAATAACAGAGATTGACAATCTAAATTTCAACAACCTGATTCTCAAGGCCTCTCTTTTCTGTTATGTTTGCTCTCACTACCATCTTTTACAAACTTCCATTTTGCATCTTGCACGTGTGGCCTCTTCAACCTATGTTTGCGTCTATTTGAGCTCTGAGAACATATGCTTCATTGACTTTGCATTTCATAAGGCTAAAATTCGCACACTTGAGGAAATGAGAGACAGAGTTAATTTCTTCGGGGGGGCGACGCAGCTTCAAGATGGCATCACTCTTGATGATCTTATCACGACGCCGATCGGAAGCAGACCAGATCTGGCTATGGTGGCGGATCCAGTGCAAACTTTTGTCTACGAACGATTAGAGACGGTGCAAGCGATTCTGTATCCCAACCTTCTGTCGAAGCTTTTCCAAAACATCACCAAAAAAGATGTTTCTTTAAAGGTTGAGCCGCGTCAAAGGGTTCACAATGAGCTTTGTGGAAAAATATGCGCAGTAGGCGATGACAATTATGTCGTCCTAGACTTTCTGCCAGACACAAACTGCTACCTATGTCATGCGGGGTTGGGCGGAGGTACTATACGAGTACCCCAAGAACTGCTGAAAGTGATCACTGATCCTATCGATGTTATGACAGTGAAAGGATTAGTGGTGCCCAACCTAGACTTGAATTTCATTGATGTCGGCGAGTACTTTGAGTTTTACGATCAATCAACGCAGACGTTCCGGAACCACTGAGTGTCTAGTCCCTAGAGAATCAAGCTACTCTGTGGCTTAAGGGGAATTTGAGAAATCCGTGGCTACCTTCACTTGTATTTTATTTGGTTACATCGTTTGACACACTAGCACCACTCTAATGCATGCCACGAGAATGAGTGAACCAATCATCGAGGCTCTGAACAGGATCGATGGCCATTTGTAAACTATCGGGAACCACCTCACAATTTTGCACTGCCGTATGCCCTATCACTGCCTGCTAGCCTGCTCATCGGTACTAATCTCGGCACACCGGCACATTTACCCGACAAAATCATGTACTATCTACACCCTATTTATTTAAACATCCAACATCAATTCACTTTTATATTAGAGTAAGCTTTGCTCTTGACGCACGGCGGTCCCTAAACCGTTAGATCATGCGTTAAGGCTGCGTTTAAATGCATACCATGGGCCCAGACGCGTCTCTGAGTGCCTCGTGTACCCCAACTTCTCCCAAAATGACATAAGCCGCGGTTCGGCACGTGGAGTTTAGCTGAGGTGGAATGGCCGAGAATGGCTTGGATTAGCGTATGATATTGTGTATTAGTAGAACTTGTAGGAATAACCCAGATAATAGCGCATATATCAATCGAAGCTGCAGATCAGCATGCACACATTCACGGTTGATTCTACCGACATGTGAAGCATCGCAAATGATACAAAAACCTTCGGAACTACCTACAATCTGGTTAATTATACTATCTGCGTATTTACTTCTACTTCTTCCATTCACAGTGGCTCGGAACTCGCGCTCGGTCTTACCACCGGTCAGGGGTGGGTGAGCGAAACCCTAACCGCAGGGGAATAACCCTCCCACAGGCACCCTCGCATCCTCCAATAATGATCCGGCTTGCTCGCACGAATCTGGCCCGCACTGCGCTCCGCCAACAAACACGTAACCTCAGTCTCCACGAGTTCCGCAGCGCCCAGCTTCTCAAGAACTACGGCGTTGGCGTCCCCCCTGGTGAGGTCGCTTTCACTGCATCCGAGGCTGAGAAGGCCGCCAAAGATCTCCAATCTGAGGACCTCGTGGTCAAGGCCCAGGCCCTTACTGGAGGCCGTGGTAAAGGTCACTTCGACACTGGTCTCAAGGGCGGTGTCAAGATGGTTTCTTCCCCTCTCGAGGCCAAGATGTACGCCGAGCAGATGATCAACCACACTTTGATCACCAAGCAGACCGGTGCTGCTGGTAAGAAGGTCTCTGCCGTCTACATCGTCAAGCGCGAGTTTGTGCGCCGCGAGGCCTACTTCTCCATTTTGTACGACCGCGCCAGCCAGAAGCCTATGATCGTTGCCTCTGCCCAGGGTGGTATGGACATTGAAGGTGTTGCCAAGGACAGCCCCGAGGCCATTCACAAGTTCGAGATCGATCTCGAGACCGGTATTACCGACGAGCTCGCCAACAAGGTCGCCAAGGTCTTCAACTTCAGCTCTCGTGCTCAGAAGGAGGCCGCCGATGCCGTCAAGTCTTTGTACCGTCTTTACGATGAGCGCGACTGCACCCTTGTTGAGATCAACCCTCTCTCTGAGGGCATCGACTCCAAGGTCTACGCTATGGACGCCAAGCTCAACTTCGACGACAACGCCGATTTCCGCCAGAAGGAGGTGTTTGAGTGGCGTGACTTGAGCCAGGAGGACCCCGCCGAGATTGAGGCTGCCAAGTACGGTCTTAACTTCATCAAGCTCGATGGTAACGTCGGCTGTCTCGTCAACGGTGCTGGTCTCGCCATGGCCACCCTCGATATCATCAAGCTCAACGGTGGTAACCCCGCCAACTTCCTTGACTGCGGTGGTGGCGCTACTGCCGAGACCATCGAGAAGGCTTTCAACATCATTCTCGAGGACCCCAATGTCACCTCCATTTTCGTCAACATCTTTGGTGGTATCGTCCGCTGCGACTACATCGCCCAGGGTCTTATCGCCACCGCTCAGAAGATGAACCTTCGTGTCCCCATTGTTGCTCGTTTGCAGGGTACTAACTTCCAGGAGGCCCAGGACCTCATTGAGAACTCTGGCCTTAAGATCTTCACTTACAACGACCTCGACAAGGCCGCCCAGAAGGTCGTCCAGCTCAGTGACATTGTCCAGCAGGCCAGAAGCGCCGATGTCCAGGTCAGCTTCGAGCTTCCCCTCTAAGTGCTATAGAATCATAAACTTATGTAGCAACCCTTATAAAACCACGGGTGCATGCCCACAGCCACTCCACGCGGCCCCGGGCCTGTTCCGGGCCTGTTCCGTTGTTCTTACTTACGTCCACTTAAAAAACCGCATGAACCAGTGGCTCGTGCAAGAGGGGACTGTGTTTCCGAGGAAACTACCACGATATAACATCTACTGAGGAAACAGATCTCAAATTGTCAAAGTGACTATTACTGCTGGTCGTATAGTGCCAGAAAACTTATGAAAATAAGTGCCTGGTTAGCGGCTAGTGCGAAAAACAAATTCCTGTAAATCACATGTCACGTCACGGAAACCGGGTTATTTGCGGATCTATGGACTCAAAGAGACTTAAATTAACCAGATCAGGCCTGGGAATGTGTACACAAAATAATTGAAAAGTGAAGCCTTAACGGCTCAACCATTGATGACAAGATTTATCCGGCAACAGAGTTGACAGATGGTGATTTCTTCAACAAAAATGAAGAATTATTACCGATGGCCAGAAAGTCAGCCGTGCTCATTATGTGGTCAAGGGGAAGTAGAAAGGCTGCAACTCCCTGTTCAGTATATCTATACTGATGGATCGTGTCTGAACAATGGTGGCGAAGAGACCCAAGCTGGAATCGCGGTTTACTTTGACGGGGAGCTCGCCGAACACTCCTACGCGCAGGGGTTGAGCCCCTGTGGTAGCCCCTGTGGTAGCAGCTCGTGCTGCTGCGTCAACACTAATAACAAGGCAGAGCTGCTTGCCATTGGCACAGCCGTGGAAAAAATCCGAGATCTCCCTGAAGACAGAGAGTATATCATATGCACTGATTCCCAGTACAGCATCGACTGCATTATCAAGAATTTCCACACCTGGGTGCACAGAGACTGGATCACTGCCAAGGGCACGCCAGTAGCGAATAAGGAGCTCATCATAGGAATAGCCTCTGTATTGTTCGACCTGTGTGTAATGGAGAAATATCAGATTGGCTTCAAAAAAGTGAAAGGACACAGCAGTAACGAGGGCAATTTTATTGCAGATAGGCTAGCCCGCCGGGCGGCTGCTGGTAAGCTTGGGTACAAGTTTGACGATTCCTGGATCAATGAGCGTTTTAGATGAGGTATGAGACGCAAGATTCTTAATTTCGTAGGATTATGCACTCGTCTAAAGATGATTTGTATATACATGGTTCAAAGACATCGTGGGCGCTGTAGCGTCTCACTCGTCTCGAACATTTTAGTGATTAAATAGGTTCAATCATTTATTCACAATTGAGTCACAGCGGTGGCACAATTCCTCCTCCACGGGCGCTGTGTGTTGCCAACAGCGGGGACACTTATGGCCACCGGGGTTGGTGACAGTCACAGTGAGTCCGTCACTGACCTTTTCACGGCTCCATTCGCAATCTGTCGGAGGACACTTCAAGTGGACCTTGGAGACAATAAGAAATTCTGCAAGATAAGGCTCGTACTTGCGCAAAACTTCTTCTTTAGCAGGTGAGGCAACAATATATAAGTCGCAACCCAGTGAAGATCCAACCCTCTTATCGGCACGAGCGAGCTCAATTGCATCGTTTACAGTGCTCTTGACCCTATGAATTAATTCAAAATCAGATTCAATATGAGGGGCAACCCAGTCAGGGTTTGTTTGAGGCCATCCTGCCATCAAAGGAGTCGCAAGTCCTCCTGTGACGTAGTTTGGAGAATGTTCCCAAACTTCTTGACACAGTAAAGGAATAATGGGACTCAACACACGCAAGTAAACGTCGAGAATATGGTGAAGGACATACTGGATGGCCATCCTTCTTGCACTATCGGGCGCCTCCGTGTATAGTACATCCTTGGAGATATCAAAGTAGAAGGACGAAAGCACAGAGTTCATATGAATATTCAAGTTCTTTACCACAAGACTAAAGTTTTGCTCGTCATATGCCTCACTCAAGCTTGCTACAAATTTGTGTAACGATCCAAGCGCATACTGGTCCGCAGGGCTAAGAGTTATGTTGCCGTCTGCTGGCTCATAGCCATTCAAATTACCAAGGAGATACTTGAATGTCAAGCGTAGTTTTCTGATAGTAGAAGCAACTTGGCTGACTGCAATCGGGCTCAACATTATGTCTGAGGTATAGTCTGTCTGGGCAATGAACAATCTGAGACCGTCAATGCCGAGAGCTTTGAACTTTGAGTTACCATTGATAAGTTCGTGAGGAGCGGTAACATTTTTCAGAGACTTTGACATTTTCTGTCCCTTTTCGTCGAGAATCATACCGTGTGTGATAAGCTTCTTGTAGGGGGCTGTGCTCTTCTTAGTTACGGCGACACGCGTAAGAAGCGATGACTGGAACCACCCGCGGTGCTGATCGGATCCTTCCAGGTAGTAGTCTGCGGGCAGCTCACTTTCGGAGAACTGGGTCCACGAAGTACCACTATCAAACCAAACGTCCATAGTATCAGTGCCCTTCCTATACGTCTCGGCATACTGAGCGTACTTCGAAGGCAGCCATTCTGCAACATTTTCCTGCTCTTCAAACCATTTTTCAAGGCCAATCTCACCATAAGACTCGATCTTATTGATAATGTGGTCGACGACGTCTGGTGTCATAAGCGCTTCATCTGTCTCCTTGCTAAACAAAACAGGAATGGGAACACCCCAAACACGCTGGCGAGAAATACACCATTCTGAGCGACTCTGAACAAAAGCAGAAAGACGTGCCTTACCACCTTGAGGGGTGAACTGCACGTTCTCAATAGCTTCCATCGCCCTTTGACGAACATCGGAAAGATCCACAAAGAATTGCGGCGTGGAACGAATCATGACAGGAGTTTTTGAGCGCCAGTCAAAAGCGACATTGTGTTTTATCTTACCTTGGTGTAGAAGCGCGCCCGCTTCACGGAGCATCTCAATAACAGCGGGATTACCTTGTTTGCGAGCATCAACACCAACTAGTTTGCCGAAGACATCATGGAGCTCTGATGTATATCTCCCTGCACCATCAATAGGGCAGTACACCTCAATATTAGCTTCCAATCCAGCCAAGTAGTCCTCTTTACCATGCCCCGGTGCAGTGTGTACAAGACCAGTACCAGAGGTATCGGTAACATGAGAAGCCACTAAGAAAGGACGAGACTCGCCAGTGAGCGGACAAGTGTATCTGAACTGCTCCAGAATCTCGGAACCCAGCAACGATTTCGTTGGGGCGCCAGTGATACCGGGGACAGCATCTACAAGGGCTTCGGCCACCAGGACCTCACCCACCTCGGAGGGAACAAAAACATACTTGACATCTTTTGCAACACTTATAGCTCTGTTTGCCGGTATAGTCCAAGGTGTAGTGGTCCAGATGACGGCGGAGGCATTGAGTTTCTCACCGGTAGATAGAGATTGTAAAGGGTATTTCACGTAGATTGCAGGGCTTGTTTGTTCCTCGTACTGAAGCTCGCTTTCAGCAAGAGCAGTAAGAGATTCGACGCTCCAGTACACAGGTTTACGTTGACGAAAAACAAGGCCATCAGCCATCATTTGGGCAAACACGCGCAACTGTCTCACAACGTAGGCAGAGTCCAGGGTCTTATAAACTGCATTATCCCAGTCTGCCATGACGGCAAATTGACGAAAGCCTTGCATTTGTTGATCGACCATATCGAGGGCGAGTGCATGAGCATGACGACGCTTTTCAGGGTTAGTCTCTAGCTTTTGCTTGCGCTTTTTGGCTAGTTCGCGAGATGCGTTCTCGATTGGAAGTCCGTGGCAGTCCCAGCCTGGAACATAACGCACTTTATACCCTTTTAGGACGTCTGCTCGATTGATCAGGTCTTTCAAGATCTTGTTCATGGCATGGCCGAGATGTAACGGTCCATTAGCATACGGAGGTCCATCTGAGAATACTTTGGGATTAACATTGTGCTCGGCCTGCCAGCGATACAGCTCGTCACAAGTGACTTTAATTCGCTGCGGGATCAAATCCTTGTCTGGACGATTAGGCAAAGTACTTGACGGTAAATTTAGCGTCTTTGCATACGAATGTGATCTGCGGATTAAAATTTTCATTCACGAGTGGGCTTAAAGAACCCCAAAGATAAACAGTAGAAATTGGCCTGGAGAGAACCAGTGTCGAGGGTGTGGCTGCGGTGGCGGAATTTTTCACTGTTTTAAGGCTATTTCGAGTGACCACCAGTAACTGTTCAAGGGTTAAATCAGAGGTCCTTAGGTCAACATAGTAACACTAAAAAGCAAAGTCAGGCAGTGAACTGATAAATCCTAGGAAATACAATTGACAGTTGATTCAATGCTCTTTGAGAGAAAACCCCAGTTGACTACGTTGGAAAAGAAAGAGATTGCTCTGGCAAACTTGAAAGAGCTGGAATCGAAATTAGGAAAGATTCATGTCACAAACACGGGACTAATTACCGATTCTCATCTGGTGACCAAAGTGTCAGAGTTCATTGAACTTGCAGATAAATCCATCTCAATCGACGCTCTCGCAATTGATTTCGGTGTTAACTTGGACGCGATCCGCTCGGTGCTCCAGCAAACCAAGTACTACACAGACCAATCGATTGTTTATGGCCCACGAGCACTTGACAATATTTTGCGGCTTGTCCCTGAATATCCCGCAAAACTAGTTGATTTTTGCACAGAAAAGACTGTCACTGTTAAGCTACTGCAACATCTCAAGCCCGAAGTTGTTCTCATTGGCGACTATGTTCTACAGCGGAAGGGCTTTGAGCAGTTCAAGACTCAGCTGGACAAGTTATTGGAATCAAAAGAACCCGTGGAGCTTCCACATTCGCCAATTCTTGAACCCTTGATTGCACAGACAAAGTACGAAGGTAGAATCGACAAGACTACGCGGTTGTTCACCCCCGCAGTTTACTACAACTCGCAAAGAGATGCACTGCACGAGAAAATTGTCGACAAAAAATTTATCTCAGAGTCAGAAATTCCCTTTGACATCAAAAAATTCGCAAAGCGTTACTCTCTTCTCACAATCCCTGGGTACGTTCTGACACAAGAGTATCTTGATAGCCAAGCGGATCTCGTAAAGAAAGAAGTCGACAACAATGGTGTATTCGACACTGCAGACCTCGAGCTACCAGTGGCAAGCCTGTTATCGTTCAAGTACCCAGAACCTGTCAAGGGAGTTTATGTTAAAGGAAGTTGGGAAACCAAGCTGAAGACGGACCTATGCAACTGGGCCGCTAAGAATGGTGAGGAGGATGCATCCGAATTAAAGGGTATAACCTCTACCTCCAATGCTAAGAAAATGGCAAATCAGCTATCGCCCCCCAATGCCACTGCTATTCGTGATGAGATGCATGAACTCATCAAGTACCCCAATCTTATTCCTGCATACTCTCAAAAATTCACTGTCCCGATCCGTGAATCGTACATGAATTCAGCTGTAGCAGCAATCGAAACAGTGATCAAGAGTGCGTCGGATCTCGTCACGGCGCGTATCTCAGCATATCTCATGGGTGTGACTAGCTTCGAAGAGCCGCTACGTGATGCGCTATTCGATGAGTGGAAAACATATGCTTCTGAGAATGATCCTGCGGCTACCGTCGTCAGCTCCATCAGCCAGGCAGTAGAGTACTTCAGCACAGACGAATCCGCCCTGGTTGAGGTGGTGAAACAAATGAACCAGGCTAACATCGCAAAATTCGCCAAAGTCACTGATGCCGCTACAGTCTTGCATTTAGCAACAGTGATCTATTATAGCATTTCTCTATCTGACTCCAAGGCCGCTCTAAAATGCCGCGGTAAACACATCCCAAAAATTCTGAAACAAAAGCAATTCCCTGAGTGCTTTTCACAGCTCAAAACCGATGTTGCCAAGAAAAATGACACAAAAGATTCCGTGAACGCTGTGAGGGCGGTTATCACTGGATTGGAAAACTAATCTATCGTGTATTGGTGGGAGGTGGCTTCTAAGGGAGCGACTCCAAACAGAAGAATAACTTATCAGAACTAAAGAGCAAGATGATTCACTACCATATCTAACAAGACTAGCTTTTTCGTATATTGCTCACTCTTAGTGGCGTCTAAAATCCATCTTTCTAGGAACAACCAGTACTCGCATCATGCAGAAAAACAACTATTTTCACAATATGTAAATAAATAAGGATTGAGGTGTTTTTTTTCTCTCAATCACTACTAGCCCCGCGCGGCTTCCATATGAGCTTCTCCCGCTTGTCATCCCAACGCTTGTATAGCTGGCCCTTTTCTTGAAGTTCTCTGAAACGCGACTGGAATTTGTTCGCATCGGGTAGCTTAGCCAAAGCTAAATCCCTAACTAATTCTTCATCCTCTACTCTATCAGTGAGCGGTGTTGATGTGAGCTCTTGGTGCACAACTTTACTCATGACCTTTTGGTACATCTTTGGGACGTTCGCCATGTTTTCAATTGTGAAATCGACACTCCAGTTATCCTGTTCATTCCTAATATTAGGGTGCTCACTTATGGGAACAGGCTCTCCATTGATAGTGCTCTCCAGTTGTACCATAAAGCCGTAGACATCTGGGGGGATGAACTGAGGGTCTCCGTTAAATCTGTGCTGTGACATTGTCGACGGGTCCTTGTTGAGTTTGTAGCTATCGCTTTGACATGGCTCTTCAACGGGCTTTTCCAGGTGCTCGGCAATCATTGGCTTCACAAGCACCACGATTCGACCGGGTGCAGTGCACTGAATGGCCAAATTGAAGCTGTGTTTAGGCGAGGGTGCCGATGCCACAATTTTGTCCAGAATTTTAGTTAAAATGTCCAAGCTCAAGGAGAACTCTTTTTCTGCGATAATGGGGCCGATCTTCGCCATCTCGCTATGCAATTGAGGATGATCTCTTCCAGACGGGTTGATCAGGTGACTGGTATGGTAAATGGGATCTATTTCCGATAAAGGAAGGTACTCAAAGCCAAATAAGGTTTTGATGTTGTGGTAGGCGACGAATATACCGTCCATGGAACCGATTCGAGCCTGCAAGCTGTATTTGAAGAGAGCACTACGAACTAGTTCATACTGCTCTACAGCATAAGACTCTTCCGCGCCATCTCTTTGACGAAGCTGATAGTACGATCCATCGTGAATCTGTGCATAATCAATGTCGTGTCGAACTGCGCATACCGCTCTGGTTTTCAGGTCAAAGAAGCCACTGCCGGGTAGACGACTGTCATAACAGTCGAGCTGCGATCTCATCAACAATGGGCCACACTCCATGTAGTTATAAGTGCTAGTGGCCTCTTCATTGGGGAGTAAATGGCTCAGGCGGCGGTCGTAATTTGCAAATGTCTTGGTATCTGTTACAAGCATCGTCTCCATCGCATGCCCCAACAGAGAAAGAATAATTTCTTTATCGTGTGTTCCGTCACTTTGCACCGCGTATGTTTTGGTTGCTGGGTTGTACACCAGGTGAAGTAAGGTGGTACCACTTTGCGCAGCGCTAAACGTGGTTGTCTTGTCGGGGAAAAACTTGGACAGGTGCATAATGTGTGGTGGTCGATTGTGACTTAATGCAAAATGTAATTTTGTGAGTGCGCCAGTGAGGGAGCTCGTAGAGCCTGTGTATCTTTTATTTCTCTCCTTGGCCATCTTGGCTAGCTTATTGTCTCTCCCAGAGGGAACAAAGGCAGCAATCTTTGTAAAGTCAAAGTCTCGAATGGACATGATATTTTCAAGCTGTGTAGGGAAGTTGTAGACATTTGTGCGCGGATCTTTCAAGAAATGCACACCTGGACTGAAAAGAACCCTATCAAGATTGTTAGCCAGCGGGGGAACAGGAGGCTGATCGCTTATAAGTACTCTTTTTGGAAAGATCAAATTAGACAAAGATGTGTGGTGAGACTTGTTCGTTTCCCGGTGTGAATTAGGTGCCTTTTGCTGCAGAGTTTTACTAGGCCCTTTTCTAGACTTCGTTGACTTGAATGGAGCTTTTTTGGATATTTTGGGAGCCTTGAATACATCTTTGAACATCGTGCGATGGTTCTTCAAGAAATGTCAATTTCTTGAAATTTATTTCGAGGTTGAGAGTGGCCACATCCGCCACATATATTAATTGAGGTTAGCCGGAGGTGCCAGGCCGCTGAGGATACTTGGTGCTTCATTATTAAAACTTACTGGGCATACATGTTGACCAAGTGTTGTTCTGGTCAGGCGAGTTAAGCCTCGTACTACCTGTAGACTGGTATCTGCTTGTCGTCATGCAATCGTGCATAAGGCTGTATTATGCGCCAACCTTGGAAAACCCTGTATACCGGTTAATATATAAACTAACACTAGTTCTACATACTCAATCATTTTCAAAAACCATGCCTAGACTATCTAAGAACCAACAAAAGACTCAAGCCGCTAACGAGGCCAATCGTTTACGTAGAGAAGCACTTAAGGCTCAACATATACATTATCACTTAGATCGCTCCTGGCTCCTTTGGTTTCGTTTTCGTATAGACAGGTAGGTAAGGCATGAGCAGCCGCTCCTTTATGGCCGCTCGTTCTGCATCTTGAGCTCTCAGCGTTTAAACAGCTTTCACTCTAAGCCCTATCTAATGCCCAATATTGAATATTCTGGCCAAAAATAGCCGAAACAAGAAAGCCATTTCGCGGAGTATGCTTTTGTGTGACTTCCAAACTGCGACACCTCCTTCGTCGGGCAAGTCCGGCAGATCCCCCCAATTTTGCTGCATTGTCGCAGTGCCCTCCCGGGTCTTCTGCACAAACAACGTTCCAAATGCTTTCATTGCGGCCACATTCAGGATGAAAAGCGCAAACATGAACAGCAATTGAACCACCAAGTGCCATGGCGACCACTTTGACTTTATTTGTAGAGATTTTATCAAGTCTATCGGGAAATTAATACTTTCCGCTCGGCAAGAAAGCTTTTCAAATTCTTCTGGCTTCATGTCGACAATGATGTGACTATTGAGGGCGACAAACGACGTACAGGAGCTGGAGAACTGGGTCCAGTCGATCTCGAAATTCTCGAGCTCCTGGTACAGCATTGGAATATAGCTGACCTGGTCATCAGCTTCAACTTTAATGTACGGCGCGTTGATGGACAGTTTCAGGGCCAAGATAGCGGGGTCCAGGGGGTCCTGAAGATACGGGCTCAGGGGAAGAATAGGAGCGCCTGCTATATCTTTAAGCAGGCTGTGGTTCTCGTCACTTCTGAAATCATATAAGTACACTCTATTGGCCTCGCTAGGCAGTCTCTTTGCTGCAAATCGATTCCCGTTCCACCTAAAGGTAGCAGAGCCGTTATAGCAATATACTTTGAGACCAGGGACACGCTTATCATCCACGATTAGCGCAATGCTCAGTGAAGTGCGGCTGTCTTTAGAAAGAATAATGATATCAACGACTTGGCTAAAGTTAGAAAGGTGCCTTCGCGATATAACAGGGGTATAGCTCTGTAAACGGGACAAGGGGAGAAAGTTCTTGACATGTGTTTCAGTAGACATTAGAGAGCATAATTGACTCGCTGTCTATAATAAGGTGAGTGGGTCCGTCACGTGCTGGTTCATACTATGTACACGCATGTTGCATGTAAGTGGTGCCCATGTGGTTCCCCTCTCTTTGTATTACTGTAGAAGAGTGTTGGGCGGCTTAGTATTATATGCGATTTTTGAGGAGATATTTCATGCATCTACTGGTGCAATTATTGTATGTATAGCTATCTTTCCCTTCCCTTCGCTACAGTGGTTGCAGGTGATTCAGGCTACGAGGCTGATTTTTGCTCTTTGTTGACCTCTATTTACTTCAAGCTTGTTTGTTTAATGTTAAATAGGCCTTCTAAGCTCTAATCTGTGGGGTATTATCTTAAAATATCATTATGACTGGACCAGTGTCTTGGCTAGAAACCAGAGCTCTCACTGGCTCACACTGAGAGTAGGTGTGGTGAGAGTGAACTCAGTGTGGTATGTAGTAGTTGCTGAATAGCTGGGAGCGAGGTTTGCCTTAATTCCTGTCGCCTCAATCTTCTGAATGTCACTAGAGGAGACACTGCCCTTAACGGCCTGAGCCAGCGCAATTTCATTATGCTCAATGTCGTAAACAACATAGGCGCTGTGTAAAAATGCTTGCCCAAAGAGGAGATTACTGCGAGGATCGGGTACATTGTCTTGGGTGTCGAATCCCAGTGCGTACACAGTCTTACCGTTAACCTGTTGTTCCTGCCATGCAGTGGTGATATCCATTTTTATTTCAATACCACTAAAATCGAAAACAATGTTGCCCTCGTCAGGAACTTTATCAATGACGCTCTTTTTTATACCGTCATCCCATTTAGCACCATACGCTGCTGCGATGGCCTGGTACCAAGATGTAGGAAGGACTGCAGTGGTAGTACCACTGTCTAACAAAGCTGCAACCGCCGCACCAGTAACAACATCAGCTCTACTGTTCTGGGCTCCCTCGACGCTGATCTTGTCGAGAACAACAGTAACACCGCCGGGTGTGGGGGGGTACACATAGCTTCCATTCGACGACTGCTGGTTGGCAGTCCCGACGATAGGCACTTTCTGAAGAGTTCCTGTATACTTTGTAGTATCAATGCCACCAAAAACCAAATCACCACCGTCATCGTCGGCGCTATTGATCCACAACGAGTATGCTGCACAGTCAATCAATCCCTGGTCTTTGAGGTTGTAAGGGAAGTTCTTGTAGTTAGTGTAGCTCAGCCCAATTACATACAGTTCATCTTTGTACTTCTCAGCGGTGGCGAATTCAACGGTGTTCACTACAGTTCCTCCGTCTCCGAACGCGATCTGGTCTTTACCGTACCAGCCCTCGGCGAAGCTCCCATCGACGTAGTGGACCTCAAATGGTCGGCTGAGGTTCTGGTATGTTGAACTGTCTTTGGGATTGTACTTTTCTTGCGTGACCCAAAGGTCTGCACTACCAGTGTCTACTAGGAAATCGGCCGGTGCGTGTTGAGAGCCAAGCTGTAAGTTGATACTGTAGTATCCTCTCCTGTTTTGAATGCTAGATCCAGGATCATTACTATAGCTTACTGTTGTAGGCACTCGATTGTTCCATGGCTTTTTCTTGAGTGCAAAGCTGAGCACACCCGAGTTAGGCACAGCAGCGGAAGTTACAAGTGTAAGAAATGAGAGTATAAGGGTCAGTCGTGTGATTTCTGGGCTCATGATCTTTAGAGCTGCCCAATATATCCATTTTATATCGTTAAAACGCCCTCATCGACGATCGTCGCTGTGAGCCTCAACCTGAAAATCCAGCCAGCCATTCGGGCGTTCAGGGCATAATAGCTTGACACGACATTAATTTTAAGTGTTTCCGTTGGTTTTCTGCAATTCGAACTCACTTAGGAGATAATTTGGCTGTGTATGCCTGTTTCAAGATTGAGGTGAAACGGGCTGCGAAGCGAGACTCATCGGCGGCGCTACTATGCACCTTACCAAAGGAGCAGAGACTGCAAATCCACCCTAAAGAAGCTTCGATCCGTATGAAAGAGGGCGAAAAAGGCTGTATTTTAGATATTGAGCTCTCATATCTCTTTAGATTTCATCTCCCACAATTCCTTCCTCGTCAGATAAAGGCAATGTGCATGAGCCTCAAACATTCCCCGCATTCGCATGCCTAAAGCACACTAACATATCACAAATCTTTGTACCATTAAAAACTAGTTCAAACCCCTCTATTAGGCTATTCTAATGACTTTAGCCTAGTAGATGTATTACAACGGAGTAGCAGCAGCATACGACCAAGGCACTACATATCAGACTCATCTCACACTTCCCCTAACAATAATTTGGCTAAAAGCTTGGCAATTACCGTTCGGTGCGCAGGCCGCCTGAGGTTCTCGATAGGGTATATGAGTACCAGCCACTACGGCATTTGAGCCTAATCGCGCATGCTTCCGCAAGCGACATCAATATTGCTTTCTTTTCAAGGTTCTTCTTCCGATGCTTTTCTCATTTCATGGGACCGCGCAGTTAATTGTGCTAGAGTACATTTACTTGTTGGAGCTTGCATATGAGCTACATACAGATGCAGTCTCATGCAGCCAGTATCGGACTAAACCAAGTTCTAGTAAACTAACGCAAGATTATACATGTCTGAGCTGAAAGCTCGTACCGCGGCTATAATTCGAGCATCGAACTGAGCGTCAAAAACTCGTTGATTGCATTTACGCTACCCTGACCTTGGCACTTTGTCAGTTCAAGGCAGTCCTGGAGAGCACGACCTTGGCCTCACTGAATGTTTAAAAAGAGGAAAACTGTAGGGAAAAGTAGACTTAAAGATGAGAGTCTGTATTTGAAAGAAGCAGAAGAGCCACAAGGAGCAATTTCACCGAATACCACGGAGCCCTCGCTCAAAGAAAATAAACCGGTATCAAATGTTCCGGACGAATGGGAAGAATCGGTACTTCTACGCAGTAATATTCACATTGAGAAGAAATTCCCTACTTATGATTCCGTTATTGCAAAGCTGGAGCAGAAACTCGAGGATCTCGAGTCCGAGCTATGCGACTAATTTCACGGGTCCAATTGACTGTTTAAAGAAGAAAGTGAGGTGACCTAGTCATTCATGGTGCGAATTCGTGTATCTGATCCTCAAGAGAGCGGAGCAAACTGCCTTAACGTTACCTATTTGTTTATTTATAGGACATGGAGACTAGGAATGAAGCCTAGGAAGCACAATGCTGGGAAACAACAGTAATGCATTTATTAGAGGAAAAAAGAAATATCATTTGCGATGGAATAAAAGTCCATAAACCGCTCACTACTGCTCAAAGTTGTATTTCATATCGCCAAGTTAAGAGGGCCAATTGGACTGCTCAGAGGCTAGGTAAATTTAATGGCACGCTAAGATTCGAAATATTCTGAACAGCGAAAAGACGAAAAGCACCTTAACTGACGGAAATTAGGTTCCTGTAGAATATTTATGGCTATTCAGCGTCCTTTTCACTCGCATATGATCAAAGCTGCAATGACCTTGAACGGCGGGGTGCCTGAAAATACCTCTATTGCGGGTGTAACAGCTATATGGCTCTAATCGCATCCTATTCTTGTGCTTCAAGAGACAGTAATACACTAAGACTTTAGTATCCGTTGCATGAACAAATGCTCTGTGGGTGTGCTATCACTCGGACGGACATCAGCGAGACGAAACACCGTTTCAAAGCCAAGTTTGATGTAGAACCCTTCGTTGCCTTTACTGGGAAAGAGGCTAACTTTAGCGGGACCCTGAGCCAGGCTTTTGCCGCTTTTGAATACCATGTTCTCAAGTTTGAACTGAGAAAGTCCATGATTCAGAAGCTTTGGTCCTAGCCCTTTTCCTTGATGGCTGAATCGAACACACAATGTGTTGACATAGAGCGTATCTGTTAGCGGATATCGCGAGTCTTTCAGCTCATCAAAAGACTTGGTGGCCAGCTCGGCGTAGTAGTTGGCATCGTGAGGACCAGTCCCTTCATCATACATCCTCGCAAAGAAGCGCTGCACGGCAGGGTCTTCAAAGGGGCTTCGGGGATTGAAAATATTAATTTTGTTTAAAATGTCCATAAAAAATGCATAAGCTTTAGCAGCGTAATACTTTATCTGTTGAGTCCAGCTAAGCCTGAGAACTTGTGAAGCTGGAAGGTTGAACATGCAAGATGCCAGGCATTGATTGTTTTCATAGGCATTACAAAGGACATGACGTCCTGAGAGAAGCTTGCTCCACGTATCGTGTGCATCCTGTGCCCCTAATTTCGCAAATACCTTCTGACGAGACTCCTCTGTGGCGGTAGCGTTAGAGCCGAATACAGCTGGATCGATCCCTGATAGTATACTGCTACATCTGAAACTATCGTAAATCAGAGTGTTATAGTCCAAACACGACTTGTAGGTGACATTGTTAGCGTCCTCATAAGTATATTCGATCATTCCGGTGATGAAGCGACGTGTGGCGCTATAGATAAGAGATCCGTGGCAATACCGCCCCGATTTTTTGGAGTCTCATACAATTCCCTGTTTTGATCGCTGATCGAACTCATCTTGATTTCGTTCTTGAGCTATCCATTGTCAATGCGTGCCCTACATAGAGCGCTGAATGACGCGCACATTCAGACGTAGGGATATGAGATGTTGAATCTGGCGTATACTCACATTAGTTAAGAATAGCGTACGTGCTTTAGATTAAGTATTAGGCTTAATTATTACCTCGTACATGGAAAAATAATTCGCGGCCTAGTCAAGGGTTCGGCTGCATGTAATTAAATAGTAGCGACAACACGGTTCATCGCTTCAGGGAAATAATTGAGATGATTAAATACCATGGCTGAAGTTTTCTGAATCTACATAACTTTGTCATTTTCTGCGGCTGTCTGATGGTGGTACCGATTGTCCGACGCTTTACGCCATGCTACCAAAAAACATGCAGGATGACGCGTATAGTGTTGCCAAGTGAGACCAAATGACTACTTGAATGATTCAATATGCTAGATCATATGCACGCCCCAGGGTTCTGACGCTGCAGCACCCAGGCAATAGCCCCGACTTTCCGATTTGTAGCACGATACATAAATGACTCCATCGCCCACAGCTGAGGCAGGTCGGTGCAGTCATGATAATTTTGTGCATACTATTTGGTCTGTGCTGGTCTCAAAAGGTTGGTTTGCATAGTGAACTGGGGTTTGCCTGTTGGAATGCCGCTTTCAAGTACAATTTTGACTGCCCAGTTGAATTGCCATATAACAAAAGATGTGCAAGTGACCACTTCATGACTACAGTATACGAGTGTATCAATACCTATGGTACCTGTACTGGTAAGGTCGATGCGGCGTACCGATACGTTCATGACCAGTGCTATTATTGGGGCAATGCCACGATTTCCACTGAGGAGATGAAGCAGTCTTACGTCGATAATGTTGAGAACATTAAGACAGAAGAGTCAATTACAAACAGTGAGCCTTTAGACTTTCCAGTTCATATCCCCTTCAAACTCTTCAACGAGCAGATGGCTGCTACCAAAACCACAGTAAAGCATTATTGTCTAGGGAAGAGCTTTGGCTTTGCAATGCTAGTTTACTGGTCAGTTATTGTCGCTGCTGCAATCTGCGTTAACATGTGGAAGCTCGCCAATCACGAGTATCTGAATTCCATGTTTGGCCGCAAATTTACTAGTTGGTTCAGGTACTGGTTCACAATGCCCGCTCTAACTGGTTACAAACACTACGTGCCGCACAAGTTTCTTGGTGTTTTCTACATTAATGCTCCAACTAGGGGCCAAAGTATTATCATATTTGGGTTCCTGGCGATCAACGTCGTTTCACTCACCACTTGGTATGATACTGATACGCCTAAACCGCTCGTTTTTGTGGAGAACTCACACAAAGTTGCACGTTACATGGCCAACAGATGTGGTCTCATTGCTCTTCAGATTCTTCCCATCACAGTTTTGTTTGCATGCCGCAACAATCCACTCATCGTATTAACTGGCTGGCGCTACCACACATTCCAACTTTATCATCGCTGGTGTGCTCGCATGATGACCCTTCATGCTGTTTCTCACGGCACTCTCATCACTGGGTACAGCTGTAGAGAACATATCGCGATATGGAAGTGGAAAAACATATTCAACTGGGCAGGTGGGAATACTGCTGTATACTGTATGGTAATTATGGTTCTCTTCTCGCTAAAAGCAGTTCGAAAACGCTTTTACGAGGTCTTTCTTGCTGTTCACCAGGTGCTTTTCTTTATATGCCTCGTTGCACTTTCAGTTCACATCAGTGACTATGGATGGAGGGAGTCTCTTTATGCTACGATTGGCATATATGTCAGTGAATACTTTTGCCGGTTTTACAAAATCATCCGGTCTGGGGGCATTCAGATTGCGCATTTCAGACTTGTGACTGATGATGTGTACCGAGTTACAGTGGAAAACCCGCGGAGATGGAAGTTCAGCGCAGGTCAGTATGTCTATCTTCGGGTTCTCACCACAGGGCATATCATGCAGTCACATCCATTCAGCGTGCTTAGTGAATCAAAAGATGGTCTCGAGTTTATGATCAAAGCCAAGGAGGGGTTCACAGGATCTCTGCTCCAGATTCTCAAAGAGAAGCCGGACAACGAGTTTAAAGTCAAGGCCATAATTGAAGGTCCTTACGGACAAGGCATCAATCTGCACAACTACAAGTCGCTTATCGTAATGGCAGGTGGAGTTGGAATCACCGCTCTGTATGCTCACGCAACCTCCACTCTACGCGACACTTGCCAGAAGTTAACATTGATCTGGGTAGTGAAATCCAAGCGACACCTCAGGTCTTACGATGAAGCGTTTGAGAAACTCATTTCACTCAAGGGCGTTGCCCTCATTCGCGTCTACATCACAAGTGATGATGCGATGGACAGCGATTCCATGGAGGACATTGACCCTGAGAGAAAATCGCAGTACCTTTTTAGCGGAAGGCCCCAAATTCATGACATTCTTTCAGAGCATTTTGAGTCATTTAAGGGAAGCACAGCTGTGTGTGCTTGCGGCCCACCATCTTTCTTGGATAACGCTAGGGACTCTGTACGAAAAGGCATTCGCGACTCAGAGCAAGTGATCGAGTACTACGAGGAGGGACTAGGCTGGTAAGTTGTGGGTACAGACAAACTCAAAGCCTAAGTTTCTGCAATGGGGAGTGGCCGGTGCAGAGCGCTTGAACGAACGCCCTTGTTCAGGCACACAGCCAATTGCCATTCCACACTCAGTGAAAGTGTCACAAAACAGGTCTTCTCAGATACAAAGTACATAGTCATTAGAGAAAACAATTCAATTGCGCCAATTATGAGCCCTCAATGTCAAACAGTGCCATGCGGAGTGGCAATCTAGATAGTTTAACCACGTCGATCAACCCATTGAGTCATGGAGAGCTAACCACTACAACGAAAACCAGTTCTGAATGTAATCAGAGCGTTCAGAGCAATCATTTAGAACATTACGATAAATATTCTATGTGTATTTTACCGTGCAGAATCTATCGACAGGTGCTGTGTGATTACTCATCAATGCCTGAATAATGACTCATCACAGATTACACCTTCCCTTGGAATAGAAGTGAAATCTCCAGAATGATAGATTTAGGGCTGGCCCGTTGCCAGGCTCTTTTAACGGCACTGGGTCTTCCTCATACTTTCTATAAATCGTTTCATATTGCTGGAACAAACGGAAAAGGTTCTGTAGTATCGTATCTGTCATCTATCCTAGTGAGTGCTGGCCACCGCACTGGTAAATTCACATCACCGCATCTTATTAGTCCCAACGACAGCATTTGTATAAATGATAAGCCAATTTCAATGGAAACTTATCAACAGGTTGGTGATTTTGTCCGCAACATAGATACACAACACCAGATTGGCGCAACGGAGTTCGAAACACTCACTGCCATTGCATTTGAGGTTTTCAGGCGTGAAAAGGTGAAATATGCGGTTATAGAAGTTGGATTAGGTGGCACTCTTGATGCTACGAATGTATTAGAAGCCAACGACGTTATGCATACAGCCATCACCAAGATCTCCCATGATCACGAAGGGTTTCTTGGCAAGAGTTTGGAGGAAATCGCGTCTCACAAAGCGGGAATTATGAAGGAAGCTGTCCCATGTGTTGCTGATGGCACCAATGCGAAAGCTGTACATGAAGTCCTTGTGCGCACTGCAAAGGCGAAACACTCTACGTTAGAGTTCGTCGACTCGTTGCCCCCTGTTTTGGAGGGCCTTGTGAGCCAATCTGACCTTCTTTTAGGCGAATTCCAATTGCAGAACGCTTCAGTTGCGGCAAAAATAGCGCTTGCAGTCTCAGTCTCTCCACAGCATGTCGCCAAGGGGCTGAAAAATACTGTTTGGAGGGGGAGATTAGAGTGGATCCAACTCCAGGGTAGGTCTGTACTTGTGGATGGTGCTCATAATAAGGGGTCTGCCATTGAACTGGCAAAGTATGCGCACTCAAATCTGAAAGGACCCATAACCTGGGTAGTTGCATTTTCAAAGCCATGTGCCGAGATTCTAGAGGTGTTGGTGCGTCGTGGTGATACCGTAGTATGCACACAGTTCGGTGCAGTAGAAGGAATGCCCTGGATCAAAGCTCAAGAAGCAAGTCAGATTGCTTCTGTGGCCGCCAAGTTAACGAGTAAGGTAATTACGGAGAGTGACGTGAAACAGATAAAATTCAAAGAATATGACAATGTTGTTGTCTGTGGCTCACTTTATCTGCTAGGTGCAATACTGGGTTAGCAGATTGCCCAATCAAAGTTCAAGTTTAAGATATTGTTCTTCTCGAAGGTAAACACGGGTACTGTTCAGAGCGCAAGAACCCTGTTACATAGTGCGGGGTGCTAAGACCAAGCAGATTTTGGACTCAGGAGCAATCTGCTTGCTGTGGGGCAGCGACGAGTTCGCAGAAAACGCTTATATCCTGGGACACCGAGATAGCGAAACCGTATCGGCTCCAAACGGTTTCGTTTACTGTACTGATCGCCACAGTCCCCCGAAGCGCATTACGTCTTTGATCGTCAGAATATCTACATAAACTTTTAAAAAGCTCTATTAGCGCCAAATGGCATCAGAATAGGTTCGAGAGGCATATTGAAAGCCCCGTACGCTGGATTGTTAAACCTGGGTTTAATCGCTCGCAGCGGTGCTTACTTGCTGGAGTGGTGATCGAATCCACTACTAGAGCTCCGCGTGAACGCTGCTAGCGGCATCTTTGACAACGGCTGTGCCAGCGGCAGCAAGACTAGCAGCGCTGGCCTTGGCGGCATCAGCACTTGCTTGAAGATCCATGGGCAAACGGTCAGGTTTGTTCAGAAAAAAGAAATCAACGAAGCGTGATACTTCATCTTTGAAGACATCCCATCCTGGGAACTCTGCTCCCAAATAGCTTGCGATACCAACCATAACGGCACCACAGAAAGTGACTGCCAATAATCCCACACCCAAAACAATAGCAGCCTCTCCGATGTCATCGCTGTCGCGGGGTCCACGGAGCGACCTTTGGAGGGACCAGAACTCGGGGCTCTCCTTGTCGTGAGAGTTGATAAATTTCTCGATCTCACCGCATTTGATCTCGATGGCCAAGAAGTTGGGATCCTTGGGGTTGTTACGGGCGTGAATGCGACGCACGTAGTGACGGAACGTATCGTAGACAGAGTGCATATTGTTGCTCTGCAAGATTAGCATGCACGCCAGTCCCTTGCGAATTTTGACATTCTTGTCGAAAATCTCGGGGTTCTGGAACACAAGTTCCAGTGTAGCAATAGACATGACCTGCGGAATGGCACAGAACCGGAAATATGACGGGTCGGTGATGTTTTCCAGGTACTCGAGTAGCTCGACTACATGGTTAAGACTGAGGATAGTCAACTCAGAGACACACTCTAGGCCCTTTTCACGGTTCTTGGGGTCAATGAAGCTCGAGAGCTTGGAGGTATATTTAGACCAAACTTCACTGGGCCAGAAACTGCGCCCGTCATCCTGGTCCTCACGGTAGTCTCTGATGATATTTGTCTTTTGAAGGAAAAGACCCATAGATTCGTACAACTGAGGGTTCTGCTTAAGCACTGAGGTAGCAAAACCAGCGGCAATAGCCATTCTGGTACATCCTTCACCAACAATACCAGCGACGTGGTGGCAGTAAAGGTCATAGTCCTTGATGGTCTTGACACCGTCATAGTTGGTCTGGTTTTCGAGTTGGATATAATCGGCCATTCCATTGCCCATTTTCTTGGTAATGTCGGCTATAATATCCTGGTTAATGGGCTTCAATTTGTGATATTCCCGAAGAATCACGTTGAACTCGTGTAGGACGACGCGGTCTTTCTCGGTCTCGGAGGACTTGGTAAAAGTCCAATCTTTGGTCTTGAGTTTCTCGTGGAAATTGCGAAGAAGCGGCAGCTTGACATTGTTATCAAGTCCCATGTCGTCTTCCACCGTGTCGAGGCCACGAAGAATTAAGTAAAAGATCATCGTCGCGTCTCGAAGGGCCGGGTGCAGCTGCTCAATGACCGCAGCGAAACTTCTCGAGGTGAGTTTTAGTAGCTCCCAGCATCTTTGCAAGTCCGCAGATTCCTGGCCACGTTTGTGCAGGGGTCTTTGAAGCTTGTACTGAACTACCGCTAACAGGTCAGTCAACATGACAAACCTGCCAGTGACGATGGTAGTTTAGTGGGAGTGGACTTCGACATGAAAAGTAGAGATTAAGCTGCTAAATTTTAGACTTTGGAGATAAATTGGGGAAGATTTAGAGATGTGTGTACTCATGAAGGTTTCACCTGCACAAAATTACCGGTGTCTCGCACATGCCTCCAGATCGATAGGCGAGCGGTAGGTAGTTGCAGGGAATTAAATCAAGCGTAATATGGGGCACCAATCATATACACATTCAATAGTTAGACCAGAGAAGGGATTTTCAGCCATCGATGCACCTTGAACCGTCCTTTTTTGCTCAATCTGCATTTACCACTTCATGTGCGCTAATCAATGCAGCCAAGACTACAACCGTAGCTTGCTCGATCTCTTTACAACAGCGCATTTTAGATTAAGAATGCTATCAAGACCTAAACTACATCGTGAATACCCCATTTATAGACTTTTTACCGCTATCTCTTTACTGTATGGCCTCCCGCTGTTGTAGTGTTCGTTATGAAAGCATTCGTCTTCGACATTGATGGCGTGTTGATTCGAGGTGGTAAAGCCCTTAAAGGCGCCAAGCCAGCATTGGATCTTCTGAACCGTCAAAAGATCCCGTGGATCGTACTCACAAACGGCGGTGGAATGACCGAGCAAGCTCGCGTCGAGAACCTCACCTCCAAGCTACAGGTCCCTGTCCATCGTGACCAGTTCCTACAGAGTCACACTCCTTTCAAGGATTTTGTTTCTTCGTACGACCGCGTCCTTGTTGTTGGAGGCAATACTGATAAATGCCGTCAGGCAGCTTTGGATTATGGATTCAAAGACGTGGTGATCCCTTCTGATATCGTCAAGACCTGGCCAGACGTCACCCCATATCCTTCATACACCTCCACGTTTGTTGGTGCTCGCCAATTGGTCAATCCAGACAAAAAGTTCGACGCCATTTTTGTATTCCACGACACTAGAGATGCCACCACTGATACGCAGATCATGATAGACTTGTTGAGATCTCAAAATGGTGTGATTGGCACTAGAGCGGAGGTCCCCAACCAGGCAATCCCCATTTATTATAGCAATGCTGACATGGAATGGGTTGCCGACTACTCTTTGCCTCGGTTTGGACAGGGCGCACTCATCTCCATGATGGACAAGCTATGGCAAGATCTCACTGGCACAGAGCTGAAAAGAACAGTTATTGGCAAGCCTACAAAAATTACCTATGACTATGCTTCTAAACTGCTTCACAGCTGGACCCCGGAGCCTCTCGATGACATCTACATGATTGGTGATAACCAGTTCAGTGATATCCGAGGCGCAAACGATTACGGCTGGAAGTCCTGTCTTGTCAGGACTGGTGTTTACCAAGACACTGATCAGATGGTGACGTCCCCAACATTCATTTGTGATGATGTGCTGGCCGCAGTCGAGACAGCCTTGGCGGACTGAGTGGTTGCATATGTAGGTTTGAGCTGGTTGCGGGTATTTCGAGCAGAAATAGGCAAAAACGTGGTACACAACGACAAGGTTTCATGAGCAGTGCTTCGGTTCCTATACGTCATGCTTTGCCGGGATCCAGGATGTCGATTAATAGAGCTTAGGGATTTGGATAAACGAATTAGATAGAGGTATTAGCATAGATAATTTACAAATGAAAGTTTTAGATATGTGGAACCCAGACTTTATGATTTTTGCGCGAAATACTCCGCCAACAAATCGCGGACGTACTTTCCACCATAGGGCTTGGCCACCGAAGGACCGCCGTTATCTTTACTGTAGGAGACAACGTTTTTGAGCAAGAAGCTAACGAAGATAAAGTCAACAGTTTCGGTGCTATTGTCGACGTTTTGGATACCAGCAATGGCATTAGGGACGTCGTAAATTTTGTAGCCATCATGGGGGGTATCATCACCATCAGAGCCAGCATCGTCCTTGGTAACATAGCCCTTGTATAGTTGCTGAGTAGGAATGTAGGGAGTACCGGTAGCAGCCGGCACAGGCGCGATTAGCGAAGTCTCAGCGGCAACGGCACCAGGAACATCCTCACGCTTATTGAGTTCCTTACCGTAGTTCCAGTCAAAATCACGCTTGCGAAGATAGCTGTAATCATTATTGAGGTGGTTCATGAGTCCCTCAGCGAGATTCTTGGGGACATCCTCAAGGTAAAGCCAGTCGTTGGTAAAGGGGCTGACAATGTACTTCTTGTCCTCGGTATATGGGCCAGCAATTAAATCGTAACGGAAGTTTCCACTGTTTGTGACAATATAGCGCGGTTTGTCGTCACGGCTCACGTTACCCTTCAATAGTTGCATAAATTTCTCAGCTAGGGTGAAGATGCTGTCAGGGCCGGGGTATTCAGCTCTATTGGTCCAATAGTCCTTGTCCACGTAGGCAAGCTGCTTGTCCAATGTAAGATTAGCGCGAGCTTTGGCGATAGCTTCAGAGATAGCATTACCTTTGGGGGTATAGAAGCTGCGCTGGGGGACGGGGGCAGGTGGCTGCTCAGGACCATAGTCAAAACCTTGGGAAGAGTTAGCGGGCGCTGAGATAGTAGTATTAAGAGAGGTTCCAGTGTGGTAGGCAAAGTTTGCAGCATTGAAATCAATATATCTGCGGTTGAATTCTGCTGTGCCATTAACGGAGTCGGGAAGGGTAACGCTAGCCCAGCCAATAGTCTCTAGATAACGACCACTCTCAAGAGCAACAGCATTGTCATCGAAAACACGGTAATCACGTAAATGTGTGTGACCGCCAAACCCTTGAATAGGAACAGTGGGGTTGATCTCACGAATTGCATCGACGATGTGGCCAAACTCCTCGAATCCACGGACAGGAACGTGACCAGTAACTAGAATCAAATCGTAATCACCAGCAGCCAACACGTTTTTGAACCAATCTTTCTTAATCTCCTCCTCAACTGGGATGACACGGGTGCCATTATCGAATCCCTTGAAATCAAAGATGAAGCCAAAAGCAAGAATGCGAGCTTTACGGTATTTTGTCTCAAACTTTCTGTACTTTGCGCCGGCAGGAACCCACTGACCATCAATTTGAAGCTCAATGTTGGAAGACAAGTAATGATCACCATAATAAGGACGCAAAAGGTTATATTCTTGCAAGGCAACAGCACGCTTGTAGAGCTCATGATTACCCATGGAGAGAATGTCAAAACCCTGTTGGGCGAAAAGAGGCTGAGAAACGTTACCATCAAGCTTTGTAGCATCGCTAAGACCCGTACCATCGTGTCGGTCACCAGTTTCAATCACGAGCGTATCGACACCACGTTTGTTACCAATGTCTTTGATGTGTTTGATGAAAGAAACCAAGTCACCCCAATCGGCGGAGTACTGCTCTTGATCAGGGTGTCCGCTGAGCCATCCATGAGTGTCGGTGACATGTACGAAATTGATGTCACCCCATTGCAAAGGACGAATTCCTTGCTCAATAGGTACGTGAGAGCCTTCAATGGAGCGTTGGTGAAGAGAGTTTCGTTGGATGTACTCGGCAATACGGTTATCGAAGCGTCCATCACCGTCATCACTACAGGCCAATGCAGCTGCAATGAAGTTAATAACAGCTGAGAGTTGCATGTGTAGTAAAGTTGTGGGCTCAACATTCCCTAGCCCTCCTTTTATACTCAAGGTAGCTGCCTTTTCAGGGTGCATATTGCATTGCATGATGCATGCACGTGGTCGACGAAAGTAGAAGTAGAATCGGGCTGCATGGGCCTATATAGCGCAGAAAGTGTTTGTAACAACGTGAAAAAGCACTATATGCAACATTTCTACCATTAAACCACCTTTGTAAGCCAGTTTAATCCATGATATAGCTTCGCTCATTATCGCTGCACAGCTGCCCCGAGGTTTCCCAATATCCCAGAGGTAAAATGACGTATTGCACGTGCGCAATTAGCGGGCAATATTGGCATGTTGAGATAACGCCGCCGAGGCGGTAGTGTACCCCCACCTTAAAGAGTTCTGTTGTGTTGTGTTTATCAAAGCCCGACAGTCAAATATCGGGCTTTCTCTCGATGTCAGCCGCTGGACGATAATTAGCGGTTCAGTTCGTACCGATCTATAGGTGATCGACAGCATGAAATGCAAGCATAATAAACTTTAACTACCATATCGGTCAATAATTTTATAGGTCAGTTGTGTTCTGCCTTCAACTTCGACATTCCTGTGAAGATGGGCGATCGCTGAGAAATTGGGGTAAGCGACGAGACTAAAAATGATCGGCCGATTCACTGCACGAAAATGTATTCCTTTCATATTGTTTTGAGCCAGATCTGCGAAATAATCCTACCTAGATTACTATCATGCCGCTTATATGTGGGGGTATTACTTTGCCTCCACCCGATAGGCTGAAATCGGGCATTCCCGAGGATCTCTCTCAACTTGCACGTAATTGTAGCGATAAATTAGAATTACATAGAATGAAGACATAAAATCCTCTTTATACAGGGGTGTCTTTAAGACCAAAAGGTACGTGGAGAGCAGGGACGCATACACAGGCGGCTAACTCTAGGCTCGAAACAGTGACTGTGCCATATCAAATTAACATTGGTCAACAATATTTGGTTCTGTTTTGTAAGGATTGCGATTAAGCACATGCACCTATGCTAGCTTCTCATTCCATCCACTCTCGGTAACGCTGTCTACCGGCAATAGCTGTTTGCCAAACATTATGGCGTCTACCCGCTGTTCATGACCCCGCAATCTACCCACTCCCTTGATCAAGCCAATACGTTCAAAGCCTAATCCATCCCAGATGCGGATACTTGCAGGATTGGTCACGAACACCAAATTAAAAACACTGTACTCATAACCCAATAAAGGGGCCCAAACAAGATATTGTTTCCCAAGCGTTTTACCAATTCCTCTTCCTCGCTTATTGGGGTTCACAAGGAAGCCAGCGTTACAAACGTGGGAGCATCTACCGACGTAATTCGGGCGGATATAGAAAGTTCCCAGCAGCACGCTCGCATCTGATAAGGAATCAATATGTCCTTCCACGTATATTGCACAGAAGTGACTCACCCAATACTCGGAAAACTCTTCTACTGACTCAAAAGTCTCCTCACGAGGGTACGTATCTCCTTTTGTGATCTCGTGATTCATGAGGTCGAACATCTGGCCAAGGATGACGGTCGGTATAGCTTTAGCGGAATGAATCGGGAAAATAGTGCCATCATAGCCATTAACGGACGTTCGTACGGGGTTCAATTCCAAGGCGGGCTCGGACGTCATCGATTATCACTAACAAGTTGGGTAATTGGAAGGACCTGCCGGTTGGGCATAAGGCGATAGCTGACCCCAAGAATGACTGATTCAGGGCGTAACACCTGTATAGTGTAGTGCTCCACAAGAACTCCAATATACCCAATTGAGGAAATATTCCTGTTGATGTATCACCTCTGGTGAGACCATATTCTTAGAAGTCTCTACCAGTTCTCAGTGACAGCTACTGGAACATTCTATCGTGACGGCTTGGCACAAGCCGGTCTCGGCATTCCTCTAATATAAATAGGCCCTTCCAGTACGTACTATACAATCTCGTCTATGACGTCTAACAACAATGTATCTTCTGGTAACCAGTCCTCCTGCCGCCGCTCACGCCGCGTGGAAGGACTGGCTCCTAATCCTGTGACTGAAGGTCAATCTATAGTTCGACATATTCCTAAAAACATGCAATTTAGCAGTTTATTTTCTTATCTAGTAGCCTAACCTTTCATTTTGATGATCGTTTACATCTGACGATGTCTCTCACCGCATAACATACAACTGCATGGGAGAGGCACATGTGCGCAGGCCGCTGCAGGAACTTCACGAGGCTCGATCAGATATACATAAGAAATAAGCTAAGTGTTAGTCAAAACTGCCCTTGATGAAAAAAACAGGCGGCTTAGGTCCCTGCGCTCAGATCTATCCTGAGCAACAGTGCATCCAGAGCAGATCGCCGCGAAGATTAAGCATTCTTAGGCATGGTAGATCGAAGAGTCAACGCAGTAGCAGCTAGGGTAAGCACGTGGCAGAAACATGCTGGGGTGGCGTATACGACCGCTTTCTGTCTCCTATACAAGCATCAACTACGGAAGCACGGTAAACCCAACTTGATCTAGAGACTCGTAGTGGGCTTAAATCAGCTCAATTAAACTTTATAGCGATCTTAGCTAAATTTACTCGATGCCGATACTTTCTACATCGTTATCTTGGACTCCGAACCTAACGAGGTCGTGGGACGGAGTGGAAGCATCCGTCATTCTTCCGACACTACCGCCCCAGTTCTGAAGTGCAGTGAGTATTTCTATCACTTTGCAATCACTTTGTGATGCATGTGTAATGACGATATACACCTGATTCCATGCAAGATCCGCGGCACGTCTCTTAATGAGGTTAGAGTATGCTCCAGCCCATTTGCCTTGTCTCTATAAATTCACAAATATCCCCAATATAATACACAAGCTAATATATCCCCAATATAATACACAAGCTAACACATTCAACTTCTAGGTCAGAACTGCTACATCAACGTTTATAATACTATCTTGCTCCAACGGCTATCGGGAAAACCCCGCATGTACATGCATATGCTAATCGTTTAATTTATGCATGCAGGTACCGGAGAAGTTTTACAGAATGATTCCGGTGCCTCCTATTTCGCAGCTTGGGCGAAGACGTTTATGTCTAGCCATGTACAGGCGGCTATCGCGTTCCGGTTTAAGGAAGTGAAGTTCTGTAGGGGCTAGATTATCAAAAACAGTTTTTGTTTGTTAATATATTGATTCACTACTTGATAGAAGATTAATTGCATATTGAATTTTAAGATAGCTTAGAACGAATGGACGACGGGGAGCCCTCAGGCACGTACAAAAACCGCCATTAGTGGGACGGACCACTGTTGATAGACCAGGGCGCGTTAATGACTTACTTTGCAAAAGTGCCATTGACAGTGGTATTGGAGGTACCATTGAAATACCCAAAGTATCCAAACTTGGGGAGTGCAACAGAAGATGCGCCGGCAAGGAGAGCAGTAAGGACGTTGAAGTTCATGTTGTCGACTTCCATACCTCAGCGGTAAATATATACTATGTGCGTGATATTACAAACCCATTGATCTACGAAAGATTTGCAGCGTATACAGATCATGCGTCAATTTAGCTAGCAGATCCCTACTTGGCACTAGCAGATCCAACAGTAGTTAGCGATGAGAGCAATGTCTCCACCACAAGTATTGCTATAGAGATTACTGAGTTGTTTTCATTTATTTACTCCATATAGTTCCCTCCTCTCTAGACCCATTACATGCCTGCTGGGAGCGGCCGCCAACTGATAGGCAATCTGAGTAGTACTGAGAGCGCGGAGTAACGTATATTAATTTCAATTTCACGAAGACTGGGTGTTGTGTCTGCGCGAATGTAATACTCGTCTTCATCCTCCGTGTGTTTGTATCTCGGTGGCTACTACATCAGCCCACACAGAAGCTACGTACGCTTCATAAATGCTGCGAAACATCATAGGAATGTTTACCACAGGTAGAATGAAACAGAAAAGGTTTTTGTCGTGGTTACACTGGAGCACGTGGACATCTTGCTGGTGGCGATCGGGTCCAGACCAAAGGTTGTAGGAATGGGTGATAGTGTACGATAAGTCATGGATATTAATTACATCAATTTCAGTGTCTCAATAAAGTTCGACCAAGGCTTTATTAGCCTAGTTTGTGGATTCGCGCTTTGGTTAGCGCGTGTCGCCAATAAATAGAATATTTACATGAGGGAGGGCTTTGTGGGAAGTGCCACTTTTCTAGTGAGTCATAGAAACAATTCATATGAAATCTGAGAGTGTGTCGCAAGTCACCGCCTTCTTGAGGGCCGTTTTTTTTTACCCTTAGACTTGAGCTTCCCATACACAGCTTTTTGAGACTCATCATTATTAGGGAAGGCGGGCTCATTAAGTGTGTCTGACACTGGATTATCGTCGCTTGTAACGGTATTACTGATAAGTGACAATGTGATGGGGCTTGAAAGAGAAGGGGCCGTTGGGGTGTCCAGGGCAGCTGTGACGTCCAAAGCAGCTTGGACAGACTCTGAAGTAGAGCTAGCACCATTTGAGAGGCCATTGAGCTCATGGATGTTTTCATGATCGTGATGTTTATGTTCGCTTTCGACGCGTTTTTCGTACTCGATCATGTTGTCCACAGCCACTCGAGCCTTGGCCAAAGCATGGCGTTTTCGTTGCAGAAGTGTCACCAACCGATGCTTTTCAGCAACAATTCGTGCATGTTGCTGCTGTAGATCATTAACTTGACTCCTATAATCTTGCACAAGCGCTGCACTGCTTTTGAGATGATTCTCGTGAGTGGCGAGGACACGACTCCTAATGAACAAAACAAGCCCAATTAACTCGTTTATAAGCTCCATTGCATCTTGGCTTGTGGCCCTTAGTTGCTGGAGATGGGCTTGGATCTCGTAACCTCTATAAACCGTCTCAAGGTCTTGGCTAGACTTGGGAGGGTGATCAATTTCAGGAATTCCTTCGCTTTTGATCTGCAGCGCCAAATGTTGAGCTTCTTCCTGAGCTTCACGTGTCTGCTGAATAGCAGTGAGTAATTCCTGCACCAATTTTGTGAGGGCAGGCATTGTTTGGAGGTACTGTACTGCCGTGCTTTGACTGGTTCTTCCTGAGCTGACTGGTGCTTTGTAGTGCTATAGTGACTATCATAGGTTCCCTACCTATTCGCCCCAAAACGCCACTGGAGGTTCCTAAGCGTTTTATAGAGTTAGTTGAAGGGGCTCTAGGGTTACTACTATATCAGCCCTAGGGAAGCTAGGGAGACTCTGGAATATACCATTGAGCCGCTATCCCGATAACCTTCCGACCCACTGACTACATTTGTATAACAGAACTCACATGTCCGAACTTCAACTAGTAAACCAAGTCGAGTTTAAGTTACTTTTGATTTCGGATCCTGCCAAATTCTCAGCTGCGCTCAATGTTTACCTTACGCCTCTGCTGCTAAAACTAGGCTCTGAGTCGCCCGAGGTCCGCTCCAAGGTACTTTCCATTTTGTCTCATATCAATTCTCGCTTAGGTAGTGACACGAAACTCCCCCTTGATAAGCTTTTGGCCCAATTGCATGAACCCAGTCTGAGCTCGCTCATCAAAACCGTCGATCTCACCTACATCAAGAAGTCCATCGGGCAGGGATTACCTGATTTACTTGTTCAGCTCTCGAACTTTATTTCAAAACAAACTACGGACGTTGCTCAAGGTCAATTCTCACTGTTTCTTACTGCTCTTATTGACACCCCCAGCGTGGAGTTTGTGCCACAGGACCCTCAGGACTTGGAGTTTTTGCTACAAAAGACGACGCGGCTACTTCTTTTAGACCTTAAGTTTGCCGCAAGGAACCAGTGCCCGGGACTTGCCACCGCTGATTATCAGTTCCTCAACCAAGACATGACCGAGGCGCGACTGAGTGATGCCAAAGCAAAAGTAGTTAAATGGTGGGAGTTCCTATCCCGTGATACATTAAAACCTGCACAACTTTATCTGCCATTGCTTCTTGCTCAAGCCGACAGGCTCCAATCTGTGTACTCACCCGCTCGCGCTCTATGGAAGAGCCTAGGTCTACAGCAGTTCGAGCTGACTGCTGAGCTTGCCACACAGTTGGCACTGCTTGCGACTCCTAGGCAAACTGTATCACAAGTAAAAGGTGAGCTCACCATCAGAATTTTCGATATTCTTGCCGCCGCGGACTGGAGTGCCATTGCAGGTATAGATCTCTACGGTCTGGTCCACCCAGCTTTACAAAGTACCGAGCAAAAATGGGTGGTTTCTGCTCTTAAGCTTTTGCGCACTGCTGTTAAAAAGAATAAGGAGCTCGAGCACGCCGCGCAGTATGTCAAGGATGTCTACAATTACATCTACACATTAGGAATGTCGTATGGCAGCAGCACTACCAATGTCCGTTCTTCCGCATATGAAACGCTTGGTATGTTGATGTCTGTAGGTCCTATCACTGAACTAGGGACAGTAAATTTTCTTCTTCAAAGCTTGGAGCGCGATTCACCACAAATGCTGCCAAGTATCCAGTCCGCTTTAGGTGAAGTTATGAGCAAAGAAATACCCGGGAACCTGAAAGAGGAACTCTCTAAAAGTCTCTTCAAGCTATTTATCAGTGCCGATAGAGACGGTACGCGGTACTCTTGTGTTCGTTATATGATAAAAGCTTTCCCCTTTGAGGATGTCAAGGCACGTCTTGTATGTCTTTTAGCACTCAGCCCATCTTTCCGCTCAGACGTAGTTGAAGAAGGCAAACGCGGTACGAATCCCTACCTATTTGCCATGGAACGTTCTCTCGACGCAGACGCTCTTCTATTCCCAAACTCCGCTGAGCTCTGTCTATTGCTTGACGAGAACAAAAGCCATATTCCCAGTCTTGGCGCTGTGATTGCTTTCATTTTCCAATGCGTTGGTCTTGAGGCGGGGATGCAAATTCCTCGTGACAAGAAATGGGATGAGACTTTCTGGGTATCAGTGGAGCATGATGATACATCTTCGAGCAAGCTAAAGTCCTTTTTGGAAGACAAAGATGTTACACTGCTCCTATCCCTTTGTATCCCTGGACTCCTGAGAGATGACACTCAATCGACCAAAGTTTGGTCTTTGTTATTACGCGCTGCCTCTCGCGAGACGCGTCTGGAGCAAACCAAGCATGTGCCCGATTTGATTGGTGCGATGAATTCCAAATCCTCCTCTTTACCAGTAGCAGTTCTTGCTGAATCTATTGCTATGCTATATCCTGATACAGAGCTAGAATCTTTCTCTCAATCATTGGCGAATGACCTCAATCCTAACAATGCTCTTCTTCTCGCATATTTGGTGAAAATTAGAAACGTTAGGCAAGTTCCTCTTGACTTCTGCATAGAAAACAAGCTTTACGATGCGATATACCAGTTGGCTCTTGGACAAGCATTTATCCCGGATAGCAGGGTCAAGGAAGTACTCAATTTGAAGTCGGAGAAGTCAATGTTAGCTTATGGTGCGCTATCAATCACGGACGCGGATAATGCCTCGGAATATCTTGAAACCCTCCTCAAGCTGGACACAAGTTCTAAAAACATCGATTTCTTACTAGCGAATGGAGAAGCACTTAGTATTGCAGCCTCTGGATGGGACTCGGCCCTTCTGAAGCTGGAGAGGAGGCCCTCGGACTATAAGGCGGTCGATCAATGTCTTCCTGCACTGAAACAAATCTTCAAAGATGCTAAGGCTAGCCCCGTGAAGCGTCGATATGCCTGTGTGCGCCTACTTTGTTTGTGTCAGTACAACCGCGAGCAGTTAGGCCCCTATATTGCAGATATTCAGAGCTGCTTTCTCACATTTTTGTCTGATGTCGATGAAATATCTCAAGAATCAGCTTCGCGTGGCCTTGGAATCTTGTTCGAATACAGCGACCGCGCAACGCAAAAAGAATTGGTGCAACGACTGGTCCTTCTCTTCACCGACGATTCTACAAAGACATTAGGCGGGGGTCGGATCTCTGGAGAGACTGAATTGTTCACACCGGGTACGCTGAAGACTGGTGAAGGCTCCGTTTCTACTTATAAGGATGTCCTTAACCTGGCCAATGAAGTGGGAGACTCATCACTTGTTTACAAGTTTATGAGCCTCGCTTCAAGCTCACAGATGTGGAGTACAAAGCGTGGCGCTGCCTTTGGTCTTGAGAACATTATGGCCCGGGCAGAAATTGGTGGTGATCTTGTTTCTCCCGAGTCCAAGATTGGAAAAAACTTGGTGCCCAAACTGTTTCGCTACTTATTTGATTCGAACCAGACCGTGAGAAATACTATGAAATCTATCTGGGATGCTCTTGTTAAAGACCGACAAAAGACCATTGCCGCTCACTTCGATACAATTATGAAAGAGCTTATTGCCGGAACGAGTAACTACGAATGGCGAACCCGTGAAGCAAGTACTTCTGCCTTGACGAATCTTGTGGAGACAATGGACTGGAAGATTTTCCAACCATTTGCTGAGGACATGTGGAGAATTGGGTTCAGAATGGTCGACGACATCAAGGACAGTGTGCGTACCGCCGGATTCTCTCTCACGAAGGCCCTCGTCCAAGTTCTTACGCGTCGCCTTGATTCTCAAGCGACCGGAAACAAAGATCTTCTGGAGCTTCTCATTCCATTCCTGTTTAGTACAAAGGGTGTTCATAATGAGAGTGAGGAGGTTCGAGCATTCGCATTATCTGCGCTACTCAAGATCGCCACCAGCAAGGCGAAGGATGTCGAACCGTTCTTGATAGACATGATCGAGCAGCTGGTGTTACTCCTCTCCGATCTCGAGCCGCAGGCTATGAATTACCTTGCGCTCAACTCCAATAACTTCGGCGTTGAAGCTAGTATGGTCGATGAGAGCCGCATGCAACAGGTTAAGCGGTCTCCCATTCTGGAATCAGTTGAAAAAGTTGTTGACAGTCTCAGTAATAAACAGATGCTTCAGGTGCTGGATAGATGGCCCCAAGTTGTCCACAAGGCTGTCGGTCTTCCTTCAGAAATTGGCACTAGTCGCATAATCGTTTCCATATGCATGCGTTTCCCAACGGATCCCTCGTTAGCACCCTTGATGAAAGAGTGCTTCAAGCAACTGCGTAACCGTAATCCCACTGTGTCGCAGAACTACGCGGTCGCGTTAGCGTACATTTCGCGCTTGTCACCATTGATGGCGGTTAAGGCTTATGTCCAGGAGGTTGTGGGCAGTTATTTCGACCCTGAGTCTGAAGATCCCCTAAGACTCGTTACGGCACAGTGTATGGATGCGCTATCTAAACATGCTTCCGACAAGTTTTTATCACTGGCTTCGTTGACGCTGGCATTTGTAGCTGTTGGCAAAGAAGACGGGGTGAAGGAAATATCCAATCTTTTTGGTGAGGTGTGGGACTCCAATACCGGTGGTTCTGAATCTCTGAAACTTTACTCCAGTGAGATAATCGCACTTTCAGCTCCTCATCTGAGTAGCACAGCCTGGAATTTGAGGGGTACATGCGCGAGAGCAATTGGCAAGGCATCGCCATTTTTGAAAGAGACGGATAATGCGCTCGTCGAGAAGCTGCTCACTGGTCTACAAGGTCGTACATGGCCTGGTAAGGAAAACATATATGTTGCTCTCGCCAAAGCCACTGCCCACCTAAGTGCCGGTGATATCAAGGAGAAGGCCATAGAACGCAGTATCAACGAACTTCAACGCAACAACGGTGACTACGTTGTAGCAATTCTACCCTCGGCTGGATTCTTCCTAGCGAACAACCCCAATGAACAACTTTTTAATGTTTTCTACCAAAGAGTAGCAGACATGCTTGCCGGGAAGATCGAAACTGACGATGAGGTCACCGAAGAAAAGAAAATCGAGGTCTATGAAAGCGCTATCGCAGCATACAAGAAGTCGTTTGAGCTCGAAGACGCCGTTGATAACGCTACACTACCTATGTTCGTTGGATGGAAGCTAAAGCAAGCTGCCTGCAATGGAATAGCGGTTTTGGGAGAAAGAGGTCATTTCAACCCTGAAATTTGGCAACAGGCTTGCAAACTCTGTGGTCAAGATTATGGGCATGAAATTGTGCGTTTGGCATGGCTCAAAGCTGCCAGCGCCCTTAAGCAGTTTGGTGTGCAGGGTGACGTCAAGCGCGTGTTAGAGCATGAGACATCCAATGCCGTGAAAGCAGAAGCGAACAACTTGGGTTTATAGAGAAAGATATGGTCTGGTGCCTTCAAGGCTGAACTGCCTCTTGCCGTTGCCAACCGACTAGCGATACACGTTTAGTTGCACCTGCATACGCGCTGCATATTTCCTGCGTGACCCAACCCTGTGTCAAATCTAGACCGGATCTTCACCCCACTTGCTATTGCAGTTACGAATATAAAAGTAATCTACGTAGATAAATTCACCGATTCTGGAACATAGTAGCCGTCAAAAGCCCTACATTCCGAATTTTCTGCTGCCCTCGCTCTCCCCGTCTTTCTTAAACGAGGCAGGAGCGCCACAAAAACCGTTGTGGCTAGACCGACAATCTCCTCCTCAATGGATGACTCAGCACTCAACTTTATACCTCTGAATTGTGATCTGGTGCAGACACCACAGACTGTTTGAATATCTGAAGTGGTCAATAACGCCCTCCCTATGAACGAAGAAGAGAAGCGCAAATCTGTAAGGTTTGGAAGTGACCATAGAATCCCTGCAAGGGTTATGGAGGAGCTTTCCAGCGACAGCGATAGTGCTAAATCCCTTGATATTACTGCGGAGGCACGCAAAAATACTATTTATAACCGCCAATTACAGGAAGAAGGTGTCGAACGCGTCGGAACAGGCCGGAATTCTGGCGCAATGGCTGGTGTCGCCGCCGCTGCCGCGGGCAACGCTATTGGACCCGAGAGTCTAGCTGGTGGCCTTGTTCCAAGCATCAGAATCCCTGATGAGGACGGATATGATCCTTTGGATGAGCAGTACCGCGCACGTATTGCCGAACAAGAACGCATTGCTACTGCAAATACCGATACCGCAATACCCTCTCACGAGGCATCAAATGACCGACATGAGCAAAAGGCCGAACAAGATTACTTTGGGGATCGTGTAAATGAGGCGTTGAATGCTTATAAACAAAACCAGCAGTCATCAAGCCACGACAGCACGCTCTCTGCTGAACACACTGTGCCACTAAAGGCCAGTGAGGCCGAGGAGGAGAGCTCAAGAAAGCGGATGTTTGGGCTGAGGAGAAGGGCCAGTGTGGCTTCTAAATCCTCGAAAGCCTCCAAATCTAGCTCTGTGCAGAGTCAAACCGGAGAAGAGCTGGCACAAGAAATGGCCAAGAACCTCGTAGAACAGCACACCGCTAAATGGGATGCAAATAAGGAACAGACTCCCACGTTTACTGTGACACCCGTTCCTGGCGAGGATGGCAGCTCCAGCAATGAGAAAAGTGAACAAGCAGAGGAGTCTGCATCGGATGCGATAGTACCTCCAAACAACCTCGAAACTGGCACAAGTGCCATACCCGAGGTTACCGAGAATCAACCGACAGAGGAGGATGAGTATTTTGAGAACACCACTAATAGCAAACCAGGTATTCTTGGCAGTCTTCTTAAACTGTACAACGATGCCGGTAAGAACTTGATGGGAACGCCAGGTACTACCCCTGCCACCAGTGCTAGCACTACCCCAGCTTTGACACCCGTGCATTCTCCTAATCCTAGTCACAGCGGGCGTGTATCACCTGGCTTACTATCTCCATCTATTACCAAAACGTTTGAAAAAGCCAGCAAAGCAGGACGAAAGTTGGTGCGCCCTCCATTCCAGCGTTCCCATAGCTCTGGCTCGCACCCAAAACTCCACAAAACCGGAAATGCTCCTTTAAGTCATTTGGCGGTGCACTCGCTCGGCGCGATGGCTGGAACACCCATGGACTTTGAAAAACGGCATAATGAAAAGCGCAGCGCGCGCAAGAAGTACGAGGCCCAACAGCGCCAAATCGCGATTCATATTGCGGATGTGCTACAGCGTCAACGCTTCTTGCTTCGCTTCGCTCGTGCACTCATGCTGTATGGGGCACCCAGTCATCGACTCGAAGAGTTTTTGTATCAATCCGCCCGTATTTTCGAGATCGATGCTCAGTTCCTCTACTTCCCTGGCTGTGTAATTGTGACATTTGGTGATCAAACCACACATACGAGTGAGACCATGCTTTTGCGTGTCGCGCAGGGTATCAATTTGCGGAAACTTCATCTTGCATACCTTGTCTACAAAGACGTTGTACATGGTGTCGCCCAAGTCGACAGCGCATCACAACGTATTGATGACTTGCTCAGCAGCAAAAATCAGTACCCCACATGGCTTCTGTTTATATTCTTTGGACTTGCAAGTGCATTTATTGGAATGTTCTCATTCGGAGGTGGCTGGAAAGAACTACCCATCATCTTTGTTCTATCTATGGGCATCGGTATACTACAGCTTTATGTGGCTCCAAAGAGCACTTTGTACAGTAATGTCTTTGAGATCTCTTCATGCATTTTTGTCAGCTTTGTCGCACGTGCGCTTAGCTCGATATACCGCCATGGCAGCCCAGTGTTCTGCTTCGGTGCTATCGTCCAGGGCAGTATCTCCTTGATCCTGCCTGGTTACATTATTTTAACTGGTTCACTTGAGTTACAGGCTAAGAACCTCGTGTCTGGCTCCGTGCGCATGTTCTATGCGATTATTTATTCAATGTTCTTGACATTTGGTATCACTCTTGGCAGTGCTATTTATGGATGGATGGACGGTGACGCGTCAAATCAGACACACTGCGACGGTCTAACCGACCCCAAATGGAAAATTCTTTTCGTCCCTCTTAGTGCTGCGTGTCTCGCCTTAACTAACCATGCATCTTATCGGCAGCTCCCAGTCATGGTCATCGTTGCCTCTGCAGGGTATGTGGTCTTGGCCCTCTTGCAGTACAATATTTCCAATGCGAGTATCTTCACTAGTACTATGGGTGCTTTAACTATTGGTATTTTTGGTAATTTGTGGTCTAGACTTGGTCATGGGCTTGCATTCACTACAATGATTCCCGGTGTGCTTGTCATTGTGCCAGGAGGTGTGGCTGCGCAGGGCTCCCTAATCGCGGGAGTTGATCTCGCAAACTCCATTGTACGTAATGTGACTGCATCAGAGACGGATGTAGGTTCATTCGCCACGTTAGGTGGTTCGATGACCCAAGTGGCTGTGGGTATCAGCGTTGGTCTTTTCCTGTCAACGTTAGTTGTGTACCCCTTGGGAATGAAGACAAAGTCGACCGCTCTCTTTACTTTCTAATTTGTAATTTCATAGGATTTTTATGACAGACATTGGCATCTAATGCACTCACCAAATCGATAGATAGTGGTCGGTGTTGCGTGACTTGCATTAAGGGTGCTTCATGCAAGATCCTGCAGTGGTACATGCAGGTAGCAGTAGCAAGCAGATGATACCCGGTCAACGAGACAACCTGAATTAATGGAAGTCGACACGCGCCGTAACGTTTAATTGAACGAAAATTTAGTTTTTTTTTCGCGTCTTTTCACCCCCACTTTGATGATTTGCGCTGCGTGTGCCCCTCCGACTAATTAAACAACCGCGCGACGGGATGCACATTAGTTAAGCACGTGTAATCATCACCATGGCGAGGAGGGGACTCGGGCGTAGAACTGGGTATGAAGAGGTGATATATTCCGCTACACATCAACCATAATGTACTATGAATGAGACAGCTCTCAATGCACGTTTCTTCAGCACTCTTATCCTGCGAATTTTTGCGATCTGAGCTCGACTTGTGCATTATGGGCTAGGGTTGTGTCATGCACCACCACCACCACAGCTGGTTATATATCCCAATTGGGTAAACTAATTGATACTGTACAGTCTTTTTTTTTTTTCACACACACACAAATCTCAACTGCTGGTCAGGAAAGAGAAACAAGACCACAAGAAAGAAGAAAACAAAGACTGCCACACAACCAAAAAAATAGTATGTCCCCTCAACGACACACGCCCCTGCGTCAATCATATGAAGACCTACCAAGCTTGGGGTTCAGTTCGAGTCCTCTCGGCGAGTCCCCTCGCACAGTTCATAACCACGCCTCGAGGTTTGTGCGATACCCACAATCCTCCCTCCCCAAACCCCAGCAGCTCACCGATGCCCTACTGAGTAGCCCTCCAGAGCTCCACCAAGCGCCCAGCGCATTGGGCCCCAGTTTTAATGTCAGTAATGAAAAGTCCTACTCCCGCGACCAACAGCTGAGTCGCCAGTACGAGCGCCAGCTTGAGATGCAGCTCGACCGCCAATATGATCAGAAACACGATGGCCACAAGAACCAGTACCAGTCTTGGTATAAGAATGACGCAGACAGTCGTCTTCAGTTGGAAAGCGATGTCAAGCGCGAGAGTGGACACCAGCCCGACCGTCGTCAGAAAGCTGTCAAGGCCCTCGGTCGTCAGTTCGAGGAAGCGGCTTCCGCAGCGGCTTCCGCTGGATCTGTTCAGGACGACGCAAGTGCGAATCGCCGTCTCAGTGCGATTTTGTCATCCTCTAGCTCGCCACTGGGCAAACGTAGTATCCCTGACAGCCCAGAGATCGTCGAGGAGTATAGCATTATGGGCTCTAATTTTGGCTTCTTAGTGGACGCCTCAGGCAGGGTCCGACTTTCTCCTTTGCGTAAGAACTCGCGCCAGCGCTTGTCAGTCACACGCGAGGAGATGCACACTCAAATTCTCTCCCAAGACTCGGACAGCGACAGCGAGGAGGCGCCCGGCTCTAATGTCGAGGGAAATGCCGTGGGCGCATTTGCACGCATTCTAACCCGCAGTCGTATGGTAACTGCCTCGGAGGATCCCAAGCAACCCCCCAAGACTCCTACACAGCAGTCCTCGAAGACTTTCTTTGACCATGGACTCTCCAATAGCCAAGGCTCGGTGCTTGGGCAAGGTCCCAGTACACCACTTAGCACTGGCAACTTCCAGGCCAGTATTATGACACCTCCTGGCGCCCTATTTACGTTTGACCATCCTATGTACAGCACTGGTATGACTCCGTATTTGACTGATGCTCGCTAATTTGAGCTCCAGCTAGTACGCGCTCGAAGCAAAGGCAATAAGCCCATGGTGCTTATCTGTTATGTTAGGTTTCTAACACAGCTTGCTACCCTTTATTTAAATTATTTAGTTAATAGTAGGACAATACGTGAAAGATAAAATCATCTGTACGAGCTTTCGCCCTGAGCGAAGCTTTTGGGGCTAAGCTAGAGTAGTAGTAGAGAGTATCATTGTCTCGCATTTTTTCGTACCCTGGCTAATCTCAGAAACTACACACTGTACATAATTGGCTCACCTTTTTGGGGTACTGGTTCGCCTCTCGAGGTGGCATCAAGATATCGAGCCAGAGATTGGGGTGAGCCACACCAGCATAGTAGAGTTTAGTAGATTCTTGACCACGGGTCTGTGCCCACCAAACGTCCGTAATTAATGTCTTCGCCGAAATCTTTATGGTTATACCCGAAACGATCCAGGAATGCTTTGACATGCTGCGACAGCTGATCAGCATGCCGCTTCTGTTTATAGTGTCCACGTCCAGAGATCACATATGCAACACGGGGAGTATGCTTCTGAGTTTCCTCGATTTCGATTAACGTGTTCTCAAGGTGGTCAATGGCGGCTCCCAACTCAAGGCCATGCAAATCAATAAATATCTCGCTTCCAGGCTCGCTGCTGTAATTGTACAGTACTTCAGCGGCCTGTCTATATGTAGTGACCATGCGCTGATTGAACGCTTGACCTTTTTTAGACAGAATCTTAGCGCTGGCAGGATCGTTTGACGCCCAGCTGTCAGTGGCCATTTGCAAGTACTTGTTGCGTGCTTCGCTATTACGTTTTGCTAGTGTTCTTAGCTCAAGGTACTCAGTATTAGGGCCATACTCTGGATGTTCCCATGGGACTCTTAGGGGCGGTCTTACCGTCACAGCACCGCGATTCACAGTGGCCTTAAAGTCTTTCTCGGGCAGAGCGGCTGCTACCGAGCTAAGATCGAACCCAACATTAGATACAGCTTCAGAAGCACTGCCAGCACTGCTAACGCTACCAGCGCTTCCACTAACATTCTTTTTCTTCTTGGAGCCCAAAGCAGGGAGAGCTCCAAGTGTGGGCAACTTCGATGGATTAAGCATTGGGGGTTTTTGTTTCACTATAGGGGTGGTGGGCCGCAACTTGTCCACAACTTCTTGCGGTACTTCATGCAAGAAGATACAATTAGAACCGGCCAGGCAGCGGCCTTGGAGCCAGAACCGACAGATCTTAGACGCTAGATCATGCGAATACATGCAGTCGTTACCCCTTAAGCAGCTACCACTGAGAAAATACTTACAAACGACTCGCTGGGCTGTCTGCTGCGTGAGTAGTAGCTTCGGGTCATTGGGCGCATTGCCCGTGTCCGAATGCAGTAGCATATCTACTGTACGGCCAATGTCAAATTCGTTGTGTGCTAAAAGTCTGTCAATGTCTTCTTCAGAGTTATTTGCCCCGAAAATACGCTGTAGCATCTCGTACGGTGAAGCTTCAGTTTTGGGAGCAGTCTCAGGTGTTGATTCGATGTCGTCAAGAGAAACCCATTTCTTTTTAACTGGTTTCGCGGGCATATTGATGGCTTTGGAGTCCTTTTGGGTGGCAATCTTCACCTTGGGCTTGGGCTTCCCCTGACGATGAGCCCAGAGAATATCAAGGATCAGTCGCTCTAGTTGCGTATCGTCCATATTTGATACATGCGAACGCACATAGTCTTCAACTTGTTCAATTTTGTCCTCTTCTGCTGTTTCTTTGTTATTGAGGACGTCAAAACAGGCGGCTTCGAGCTGGTCGTACTCCATCACGCTTTGGAATTGAGCCTATAGAATCGTGATTATTTAGCGACTCAATCAATGTACTCCCAAGAGAGTTCCCAGCTGTCAAGGGTGTAATGCATGTAAACCCCTTCGCTGCTGGTCTATTCTTCCAAGGGTCTGGTTAGTAAAGCCTAGTAAATTCGTAGTGTTTGCCTTTGAGGGCTGACTAGTGAGTGAAATTTCGGATCAAAATCAGAATCTGTCGCTTCCGAAGTCCATTTTCCTATCATGGAAATTCTCAAGGAAATTAAACTAAAAGATTACACGTGTCTCATATGTCACGAGGATATCACCCCAGAATCCCGAATTTGGTCCTGCACCACCTGTTTTAGAGTCTTCGACCTCAAATGCACGCAGAATTGGAGCGCTCGAAACAATCTTCCTACTTGGAAATGCCCCCATTGCTCCTCAGAGTTTTCAGAGCGCCCAAAGCAATATAAATGCTGGTGTAAAAAGGTGAGAAACCCTGATGTTGACTATGACCGGCCGCATAGTTGTGGACAGAGTTGTGGAGTTCGTCGCCAATGTCCTCATCCATGCACTGAAATCTGCCATCCTGGTGCGCACCCTCCTTGCACAGCTATGGGACCCGTAGTGAAGTGTTTCTGTGGGCAGCAGAAGTCGCAAAACGTTTGCGTCAAGACTCAGTATAAAGGGTTTAGTTGTGGAGAGGTGTGCGGGAAGAAGCTAGCATGCCGCAAGCACACCTGCACAAGTCTTTGCCACTCGGGTAAATGCGAGCCATGTACAAAAACGTATAAAGCGAAGTGTTATTGTGGTAAAACCCGTAAGAATATCACATGTGGCGAAGGCAAGCCAGAAAAGTATCGTAACCTCCCGGGTAAGTTTTCCTGTGCTGAGGCCTGTGGGAAACCTCTGAACTGTGGTAATCATTTCTGTGAAAAGACCTGTCACCCACTTACTGGTTACAAACATACATGCGATCAAATACCCAAACCAACAGATACTTGTAACTGCGGTAAAACACTGTTATCTTACATTGGGAAATCAAGGCAGTCTTGCCTTGATCCCGTACCTAACTGTCGCCGCACTTGTGACAAAATCATGCCTTGCGGTCACAAATGCCCTCGCAAGTGTCATGAAGGCCCCTGTGTGTGCGATGTGACGGTGTCCAAGACGTGCCCCTGTGGAAGCACCAAGAAAATGGTCAAGTGCTCGGAAACAGTAGAGCCCTGTAGACACAAGTGCAATGCACCCCTTTCATGCGGGCGTCACAAATGCGAGCGCGAGTGTTGTGCTTTCAGCATGGGTAAAAACCGTATCACCAAAAACATGAGCATTGATCAGTTTCTAGAAGCTGCGCAGTCTCAGATGTCTGACGAAGAGCTTGCTGTGCATCTTTGTACACGTAACTGTAACCGCACGCTCAACTGTGGACGGCATAAGTGCCAATCAGTATGCCATCCGGGTCAATGCAGGCGGTGCCTCGAGGCGATCCATGAGGACTACGAGTGCCCTTGCGGAAGAACAGTAATGCGTGCTCCCATTCCCTGCGGCACAACTCTGCCGAAATGCCCTCACCAGTGTAACATAGTTCAACCCTGTGGTCACTCGGGAACCCATAAGTGCCACGACCCCAGAGAGACGCCATGTCCTCCATGCACAGCTATTATCAGAGAGCGCTGTCTCTGCGGCAAAAACACAGTCTCAAGGCACTGTAATATTCCAAAAACCCCACGTTGTATTTTTAGTTGCGGTAAAGTCCTCGAATGTGGACATAAATGTCTTCAAGTCTGTCATGATGGAGAATGTCCTCCCTGCACCAGCACATGCGACAGAGAAATGGATTGCAAGCATAAGCACCTTCACAGTGCACCCTGTCATGGTAACAACGAATGCGGCGAATGCCTCGAACCCATGGTCGCACGTTGTCGGTGTGGTAATTTGCGCGTTGATTACACTTGTGGAGAAGAGTACGAAGTTTTCTGTAATGATTCATGCCTCAACACTGAAAAGCCATACCATGATGTTATTCGTATGATCTATGATGATCGACCAGGCTGGGCGTCCAAGATTGAGACCGAGATGCGTAATTTCGTCGCCAGCGATAAAGGTGCTTATGGATTGAAGCCCATGAAAAAGGCCGACAGACGGTTTGTACACTACCTCGCAGAGCATTACGGACTTGTTGGAGTTAGTATAGACCGAGGCCCCAATCGGTCTGTACGCGTCTCCAAGACCGAGGAAACATGGCTGCCCAAAAACACTATTGCAAGAGCAATTAAACTGATCAAACTACATGACAACCTACTACCCCTGGTGATCGACGAAGACGCAATTGAAGATATCGGGTTCAGTGACTAATTTCCCAGCGGAATCGCTGCCGAAAACAATGATCGCTCAAATCAGGGGCAGGTGTTCCGATTACAGTATGCATATGCAGGTCGTGTGGTAAAGTGTTGGGACCAACTATGAGATTAAGCACTTCAAGCTTCTAATGGGTATATAGTTAACGCATAGAGCTAATAGAACTCGACTAGTTGAAGGCAAAACGAAGCAAATTTGTTTGGTAAAGGGCGATGCATGCATTAGTCACTAAATATCAGGACCACCTGCACTCAACGATAACTTCCAATATATATAACCGTTCTCTAGAAAACTCTATATAGTTTAAACTACGGTTCCTGGAGATTTCGAAATAATTGTCATTATCACTCCCCTATTTACTCACGTCTCGCTGGCTAGTGAGGGGTCGCATGATTCGTCGCTAAACGCCTCACAGGTACCCTCAATGTGTGGTTGCGTCACGCTTATGCATACCCCAGATATTCATGCATACAAACTTTTCCTAAAGCTGGGGAACTGCATGGGTGATATGTAGTCTGAAAGAATAATTGCGAAGAATACATAGATACTTTATAATGACTTCCCCATGTTCTTGCAGCAAGACTTTTACCTAGTTACACCCACCGCTTCATGAGTGAAAGCAACTGATCTACATCATTGTGCCTAGGATCGTTCGCGGGGCACCTAGCGCCAACCCGACGAACAGTTTGATGAGAGATGCCGTACTTTTGCTCTCTTTTCAGAGGCTCTCCGCACCTGTGTCTGGGCCATGACTCGAGACTAAGTCTTGGCTTCGCTCCCGAATGTCGGTTTCATGGCGCAGGGGTATGTGGCGCATTTAGCAAAACCGCCAGCAAAACATATAATGTGAGCCATACTCCCTTTAAATTGTGGGCATTTGTTTCTAGATGCCCATTGTCCAATCACACTAAATCTGATAGACTATTATCGTTGCATATGCATGTCGTGCAATGTCGAAAGACCACTATGAGCATCGACACAACTAGCCTGAAGATCTAAAAATTACCCCTTAATCGATGAAGTTGAGATCAATGACTAGAAAATCTGTTAAATTCTGCTCATTGCGGTACGTTTTCGCGCAACTCAACAATTACCCCAGACCCGTCAAGCATTTGAGGGCAAGGGGACGCAAGCATATGCGCTGCCATGCATCCAGATCCCCAACACACACGGACTATATAACACCGCCGTTGCTCTGAGTTGTTCCACCAAGCTTCACACCAATGCCATCCTCAAACGGTACCCTTCTACACAGCCCATCAATCCCTCCTCCCAAGTCTTCGTTGCCTACTGGAGGCGAGGATCAAGTACTGTCGATGGATCACTACAATGCCTGGTACAAGCAAAGCATTGAGCAGCCTGAGAAGTTCTGGGGTGAAAGAGCTCTCAAAATGCTCGATTGGAGCCGTCCTTTCGATAAAGTTCTCCAGGCAGAAGCCAACTTCAGCGATGCTCCCGCCTGGTTTCTTGGCGGGGAACTGAACGCCTGCTACAATTGTGTTGATCGCCATGCCTTCAAGAACCCTGATACCGTCGCCTTCATTTTCGAGGCTGATGAGCCTGGTCAGTCCAAGAAGCTCACTTACGGCGAACTATTAACCAAAGTATGCCAGGTTGCGAACTTTTTGACTAGCCTAGGTGCCAAGAAAGGCGACATTATCACCGTCTACATGCCCATGTGCCTCGAGACACTCATTACATTGCTTGCCATTACTCGTATCGGCGCTGTCCACTCTGTTGTCTTCGCTGGTTTCAGCCCCGGTGCTATTCGTGACCGCGTCAACGACGCCAATTCAACTATGGTTATCACTAGTGACCAAGGCGTTCGCGGAGGCAAAAAGATTGAGCTGAAGAACTTGTGCGACCAGGGTCTTAAAGAGTGCCCCAATGTCACCACCTGCGTTGTGTTCAAGAAAACTGGCGCTGATATCAACTGGGTCGACGGCCGCGATGTTGACTTCGCAGAGCACACAAAGTTCCCCACCTACTGCAGCCCTGTCAATGTCTCTGCCGAGCACCCCATTTTCATGCTCTACACGTCTGGTTCCACCGGTAAACCCAAAGGTCTTGTCCAGTCCACTGGTGGATACCTATTATGCACTATGATGAGCAACAAGCACATCTTTGGCGTGAGCCCTGGTGATGTCTTCTTCACTGCTGCTGATATTGGTTGGATCACTGGTCACTCTCACACATTGTATGGCCCTCTGCTTAACGGTATTACCGCTGTTGTATATGAGGGTACTCCTGTGTACCCTGACCACACCCGTATCTGGCAGATCTGCGACAATCACAGTGTTACCCAGCTTTATATCGCTCCCACTGCCATTCGCACCTTGCGCAAGTTCGGTAGCGAGCCCATTAAGAAGTTCAAATTCGAGAAGCTCCGTGTTCTTGGTTCTGTTGGTGAGCCTATTGCTGAGGATGTCTGGCGCTGGTTCTATGACAATGTTGGCCGTGGTAAGTGCTGCCTCGTCGACACTTACTGGTTGACAGAGTCCGCTATGGTTTTGTTTAGCGGTATCGCTGGTGTCTCCGTTCAGCGCCCTGGTGGTGCTGGTATGCCTTTCTTTGGTATCAAACCCCGTCTTGTTAACCAAGAAGGTAAGGAAATCACTGAGCGCCCTTGTGATGGTATCTTGACCTTGGAGCATCCTTGGCCATCTCTCGCCCGTACTGTCAGGGGCGATCATGAGCGTTACATCGAGACTTACCTCAAACCGTTCCCTGGCAGCTTCTTCACCGGTGATGGTGCTTCGAGTACCGAGGGAGGCTTCATTTTCATTGGTGGTCGTGTCGATGATGTTGTCAACGTCTCTGGTCACCGGTTGTCTACTGCGGAGGTTGAAGCCGCAGTCTTGCACTCTCGTGTCGACAACTTGCCCGTTGTTAATGAGACTGCCGTTGTTGGTGTCAATGATGAGGTTACCGGCCAGGCCCTTTATGCTTTCGCCGTCGCTAATGACAAGCTCCGTGACCATGCTATTGGCGACCTTGTCAAGAGTACTGTCTCCACTGTTCGCGAGAATATCGGCCCATTTGCTGCACCAAAGTACATTTTCTTTGTCAATGACTTGCCTAAGACTCGTTCCGGTAAGATCATGCGCCGCATTCTCAGAAAGGTCGTAGAAGGTGAGCGTGAGAACTTCGGAGAACTATCGACTCTCAACAACCCTGAATGCGTGAAGCAATTGATTGCTGTTGTCGATCTTGCTACCCAGCGCCAGCAACCCCGTCCGCACTTGTAAGGCCTTAACTTGCACGCGAGCCTACACGCACTGCTCTAAATTATAAATGTTATGATGATGTATAGAGATCAATATTATAAATGTTTACGAGTTTCTTTTTTCCCTACATTGCATCATTTAGCCCCTCAATTATTACCATCAGGCTTGGTCGTCTCTTCATCCAGTCCGACTTGAGCATGGTGAGAATACCGATGATAGTGTTGCTAGTATACTTGAAGTTACTGAGCGGCTCTGCTATAGTTATATAGGCGGGCCCCAGATGCGCATACAGTACCTATTAGTGTGGCATCCTGCGCACATGTAGTATCGAAGATACAATACGTGGACTCCAAGACCATACACAAGGAGCCATAAAAGTCGGTGCAGGTGTCTACCAGCCAATAACACTGCTCTCTGGACCACCACTTCCTGACCCTTCCATCTGCGCTTAAGTTGTCGCCATAGTAGGCCCAGAATGCACAAAAACACTCTCTAGCTTGCAATTTTCGTCATTAACCTAAATTATTATGCCCCATAGCAACACTCATTATCCCTATTCCCGCTATCTCCCCCTCCACAACCTATATTTACATTTCACCCTCGCCAACAAGCCTTACTCATGAACTCGTCGGTGGTACCTGCCGCATTCTACCCTCGAGTCGCAGTGTTCACCAACAAGGAAGTCGACGATTTTGTCAAAAATATTCAGCATGACTCTCTGCTCAGTCTACTAGAGTTTGCTCCCAAGCCAGAGACCATCACGGTGCGAAATACTCGTCAAATGTCCGCCAAACTTAATGACATCGAGCCAAAGTTCGTGTCCGTGCCCGCGATTGCCAAATTTCCTGGAATTGACGATGCTGATGTCCTATTGCGGAACATCCTCGACTCAACGGAAGGGTCAAGTGTCTTCTACCCGTGGCTTGCTGGGGTCCTGGACCAGACAACTTCGGCTGTCGCTTCTTTTGAGACATGGTCACATCCTGTCGCTGGTATTATTGCTATAACAGCGTCTACACCAGACCCTCTGGATGCATTACAACGTCTATATGATGAGAGTTTCCAGCACTTTGCTAGCCTTCCATTTATCAATGCTGAGTTTTTACGGTATTTCGTAATTGTACACGATGAAGGCGGTAACTGGGACGAAACAGTGTCCCTTTTTGAGCATGTGAAACAAAAATTTGGACCCCACTCTGCCATTCTGCGGCTGGGGTCGTCTCAAGATCAGCAAAACACAGAGAATGCTTCGACGCTAATTCGGGACTTGATATCGCAATCTGTGATACCGTTCATGGAGGAGTGCTGCTCTGTATGGTTTGAGCAAGTCAATGCTTCCAAGCAAGGATTCGCTGGCCGACTCTTGAGCGTTGGAAGACGGTACCTAACAAACTCGAGCAAATTGAGTATTAATGTGCTTGAAACGGTGGCACGCAAATCACAGCGCTATATTTCGTCTCCTCATGCCAACGCGCCTCTAAAGTCAAATTTCCATACCGACGCTGGCGGCTATTACCATTGGTCTGCTCCTCAAGCGCAGTTACGAAAGATTGCTGATTTCGCCATGATCTTGCGAGATTACAAGTTTGCTAATAGCATCTATGAAATGTTGCGGAAAGAATATACTAGCGACAAGGCCTGGTCATGTGCGGCCTCAGCACAAGAAATGGCGTGCTGTACAAATCTTCTCATGTCGGCGACCCCGCTCACAAAGGACTCCATTATAGACACATTAATGGATTCAAGTGTCTACACATATATATCACGGTGCCATTTGCCCCTGTATGCACTCAGATGCATCCTAGTTGTCACGAATCTTCTCACTGAGCTGCCCACAGACCCCAATATTCCGGCAACCACACAGGTCTCGACCACTTGCGCAGTAAAATGGTTAACTCAGGCACTTGACCAGCAACTTGCCACGCCATTGTCATTCCCCCTCGTCTGTGAACAAATAAGTATTGCGTACCGTTCCTTCGACCAGCAACGCGGCAAAAACGTTGGCGGTCGAAAGCGCAAAGCTTCTTTCTGGCTATTAGTAGCTTCACAGCACTGGTTGAAAACGGAATATACTACTCAGAGTAGTAGATGCTTCTCCGAGTGCAAATCCACCTACACACCTTTGCAGCTTTCTCAGGACATCCTGTTTAGAAATCTGACGGAGAAACTTGGCGCTTGATGAAGTCTAGCTCACGCAGCCCTCATAATTTATAGCATTTACATACTTTAGCATCATAAGTCACGATAGATAGCATCAGCGATTTTAACAGTATCGTGGGTAATTTTGGAGTTGTGAACGCGGACGATGTCTGCTCCTTGCTGAACCAATACTGTAGTTGTTGCTGCTGTTCCTACATCGCGGTCCTTAGCCACAGACTCACCAGTCAAAGTACCGATAAACCGTTTACGGGACGTACCGACAAGCCAGGGGTAGTTACCGAGAGTGCCATAGTCCTGCAGCTGCTTAAAGTTACGAATCAGCTCCAGGTTCTGGTCTTTGTTCTTGGCAAAGCCGTATCCGGGATCGAGAATGATTTGCCAACGGCTTATACCGGCCTCAAGCGCATTAGTGACAAGAGATTCGATTTCTCTACCCACAGTCTGAACCAGTCCGTCTGGATAAGACGTAAGGCTGGACATGTTGGAGGGGTTTCCACGAGAATGCATCAGCACAATAGGAGCTTTGAAATCCCGTGCAACTCTCAAGATCTCTGGATCCATTTGACCGCCAAACACATCATTGATAATATTGGCGCCAGCCTCTAAAGCGGCCTTGGCAACTTGAGATCTATATGTGTCCACTGAAATGAGAATTTTATTGAGTTCAGAACTTGTGCGTAATTGACGAATAATGTCAACCACTCGTTTTGTTTCTTCCTCGACGCTACAAGCCTCAGAACCAGGACGTGTGGACAATCCACCCACATCGAGGATGGTCGCACCGTTTTTAACATGCTCAAGAGCAATTGATATACAGTTATCAACCCTCAAGTCACCACCATCACTAAATGAGTCGGGAGTGCCATTTAAAATCGCCATGATTTGGGTTGGCAGGGTGTGGGTAATAGGGTCGAGTTCAAGACTCAAGCCACCCGGGCAAGGAACGATGCGTGTGATAGCAGACGACTTCTGATTTTCGCTAGACACCGGTATCTGGGCCAAGTGATTGGAGAATGGCTCTGCAGTCAACGGATGGATCAAGTCTGCAGTTGCGACATCGATAAGAGGTTGAAGCACAAACGTACGATTCAACATATCAATGTGAGGGATCGTAAGCTCGGGTGAATTCATTACAGCGTCATCATATAACAAAATGTCAATGTCCATAGGTCTCGGTCCGTTGCGCTGCAAGTTCTGGCGCTTAAACTCGTCGTACTCGATTTGCTTGATTGTTTTGAGCAGCTCTAAGGGTGATTGAGCTGTTTCGCATGCAAAGACGCCGTTGTAAAACTCCTGCTGATCAAGGACATACATTGGTTGAGATTTGTAGATCGATGACGTGCGTAGTATCTTGATTCCATTCTTCTCCAGGAGGGTAGCCGCCTGTTGAATGTTGTCAAGACAGTCACCAATATTTGTGCCAAAGGCAAGATAAACAGTATGTGTTGGTTTTGTGGGGTCAATTGGAGTTTGAGGGAACATGGTGGCAGAATCTGAACCAGGAACGGGTGTGGCGGTGATAGAGGTGGAAACGCCTTTATTGAGGTCCAGTAGCTCATCATAATCACCTCTAGTTCTACTCACTTCAATTCCAGCATACTTTGCCCAAGTCAAAGCTGACGGTTTGGCGGCACTCACATTGACGCGCTCGATCCCGCAGCTGATAACAATATGGGCAATCGACTCGGTGAATGCCTCTAAAGTCTTGTAAGTAGCATTCTCAACGTGTTCAGCAATTATCTCCGAGATCTTCACGGCATCGTAACGGCTTTCCACTTCAGGGGATGCATGTAACGGTTTATAGAGGGTGAGATCAATGACAACGTTCTGTCTGTGCAAGCGCTCAATATTGTTAACGCCGATGATTGTGACTAGTTGAAGAGCATTTATCTTGAGCAGATCAGCAGAGTTAGAGCCTGTGGGGGCGATTCCTGCAGATGTGAGCTGACGGGTGATCACGGCCTCTGCCGAGTCGGCTCGAAGCAGGTGTCGGGGTTTTTTAACGCTGATTCGAGCCCAGTCGTCCAGATTACATTGCTTCAAAACGCTTTTCGCCACAGAATCGGCGACATGCGTGATGCTGCGAAACTGTTCGGCCTCAATCTCAGACACAACCGTCCTTGAAATGACATCATAGTTTAAGGATTTTTTGAGGTGATCAGTTTGAGCAGCGCTTCGGAAGTTGCTGTTAATGAAAATTGAGATAGAAAGGGGCTGGGTTTGCGGTCTTTTCCAAGCATCGACCCCTGAGATCGTTCTTACTGCCAATTCTTTCACAAACACGAAGTCCATCTTTGGCATGTAATGGAAGACAAAGATTTGTGGATGGCCGACGTGAGTCAATGAGCGAAAGAAAGAAATCGAGTGTATGTTCAAATTGACTTTAGTGGATGATTTAATAAGTGTAATACATAGCTGTGTGGGCTATCTATAGTTGTTTTAGGTGTTCTGCATCCACCTGCAGATGTCGCTATCGATGACTGAATGGGTGCGTTAGGTGCCGAAAATACTCGCGGTACTCAACTCATGAACGTTGATTCTTTGATAGATATATATTTAAATACAGGCCACTAGGAGGACAAGGGCATTTATTGTTTAACGAGCGGGGATGTGCGTTCAATAAGGCAGCTACTCGATGAGACTCATAACTTCTGTCCTTGGTCTCAAAATCCCCTAAAACCGGTCGGGCATCACTACAGGTGCTAAAAGACTCCATGAGTAAAGCGCGTAACAGAGCCAAGAGCTAACAATTTTGGTCCAGCTGGCAAAATATGTGCGGCCGACGGGAACGAAGTTATCCACTGGTGCATCTTTCACGTTCATAGTTAGCAATGTTGCGGTGTACTGTGTGGCTAGGAAGAAGACAATGTGGAACAGAACGTAGTTATAATCCGGCCTATTGGTCTCCCAGCTCTCCTGCTCCAAGGCCGATTGAGGCAGCGTGCCATCGGCAACTGCCTGGCGAAGGGCCTGTGACCGCGCGCTTTGTTGCTCAACGTCTTGGTCGTCCCTGTCCCTTGAGGAAGAAACAGTGACACTTGTGTATGCAATCGCAAGGAATGTGAACATAGCACCAATGACAATTGAGGCAGTACGGGTGCCTCTTGATCGCACAAGCGGGTTACAGAACTTATCGTCGGGCTCAGACGCGACGGCTGACATGATAAGATACGTGTTGTAAAGGCATACCATTGCCGATTGCGCAAGTCCGGCTCGAGAATTGTATTCCTGGACCTGGGGGTGTATTGAGAGCGTTGAGGTGATAACAGCAAGAATGAGATTCAGTGTAATGGCTGCTTGATTCATTGAGCATGAACCTCCAGCGAAAAACCAGTACATGATTCCACTGAGTACAAGAGTCGCCACATACATTCCAGACGTTGAGCCAACAAGAATCTTCGTCCATAATGCTGGATTATCACCTTCTTCGATATTTTCGAGGCATTTCTCAGCCCATGAGTGAGCAAAGTCCACAAGAAGCACCAGCCCGATAAAAATAAACATAAAACTGAAGATAGGAGCCACATAGTTACCCCAAGCCACCCAGAAGGGGGCCGGTACTCTGAAGGCAATAATCGTCAGCATAAGCCAAACAAAGAACTTTGTGCGCCACCATCCATTCTGGAGAGCTGTTTTACGGTCCCAACCAGCAGCGCTGGGCATTGAAGTGAGGATCATCCCCAGGAGAACATGCAGCATGGCCAACGCCCATTGGATACGATGCACAGCGATGAACCCCGTGCACTCGTCTCCATTGCATGCATATTTGAGGAGATCAAGCTTACTGACGGCCCAATCCGTCAATGAGACCCAGGATAAGATGGAGTTTAGTATGAAGAGCGAGGCGTAGATGAGCCGCACTGCAAGGGAGGATTCGGGGGTAATGCCTGCGAGGCCACAGATTGCCGAGGATATTGACGCTCCGGCGCAGGACCCAAAGGCCGTGAGGGCCATTTGTACCGGAATCAACGGGATCGAGATGAGGGCGCCCATGAGTAAGTAGTCAAGCGAGCTGATCAAGCCTAAGGACCGTGAGGCCGTGAGGGTGGCGGAGGGATGTAATTGACATTAGCTAGTTAAGCCTGAATGATTGGGCCAAAAAGGCGGGGGATTGGGCTGGATTCGCGGTCTACATAGTAACGAAGGTACCGCACACAGTATGTTTTCCTGGTTAAGGTTGGTCGCTCGAATGAAGCTTGGTATCTTGAAAGCGTAAACTGAAGCGCATAGATTATAGTGAAAGTAATTGAGTACAATCCCGTTTAAAAGGGTGATTCCGAGCGTGAAAATCGTGGCGACACCCTAGGAGAGTTTCGGACCACTGCTATCAAAATAATCTACATAAGAGGTATTCATGTGGGAGCGATTGAGCCGATTTTTGAGATCTCCAATTAAGTTTATTTCTACTACTGAGCTACGGGAGCACAGCTTAAGTAGATATACCGAGTAATTACGGTAATTACAATCTATATGTCGGTGTCGGCGAGGATGGAGTTGAACACATCCGTACGTTGAACAGCAATGATTGTAATTCTAAAAGAGAAGTGATCAGTATAGACCAAGGCTTACACTATATCTCTATTTGTACAGGTATTTGCGCAAGACGCACCCATAGGCGCAGGTGTAGGCCACGAGCAGATCGCTAGTAGACCAAAGGCAGACCCCTGACAACCGCACCACACCAACGAAGCTAAAGCATAAATAACTAAATAAATTGCGATATTTTGAATCCCTAAACGCCCTCAGTTCCCAAACACACCCGGCGAACCCCCAGCGCTCTCCCACAAGGCTTACTACCCAACACGTAAGCCACCCACACACCTCCACGTCATGTCCAAAGAAGTGGACGCGCTCGCAGCGCCCGAAAAAATGACCGTCTTACAGGGCTGTCTGGCCACATTCAACCAGTCGGGTGTGTCCCCCAAAAAATCACGCGCCCTTGTGCGGCAGCTTGTTCAGCTCGTCTACCAGGGCGAAGCGTTCAACGAGGACGAGGCCACCCAGTTGTTCTTCTCCATCACAAAGCTTTTCTCGGAGCCCAACCCTGCTCTGCGCCAAATGACATACTTGGCAATCAAAGAGCTCACCAATTTTACTGCAAACACCCTTATTGCGACGTCTGCGCTCATGAAGGACGTGCAGGGTGCCCAGGGACAGATTTACAGGCCCAATGCAATCCGCGCGCTGGCCAAGATTGTTGATTCCGCGTCTGTTGAGTCCACCGATCGCCCTATTCGCAATGCCATCGTCGACAAGGACGGTTCTGTCGCCAGTGCCGCACTCGTGAGCGCTTACCATCTCTGGGACTTGTCAAAGGACACAGTCAGACGCTGGGCCACAGAGACAAATGAAGCCCTCTCCTCTCCTAAACAGTACGTTCTGAACGGCAACACAGTGACCGGAGCCTCAGCCATAACCCAGTACCACGCTCTTGGCCTGCTGTACCTGCTTAGAGCACACGATCGTGTGGCTTTGACAAAACTAATCCAGCAGTTGGGCACTTCGCAAGCTGGTATTCGCTCACCACACGCACTCGTTCTTCTCGTGAGATTCTGCGGCCAGCTTATTGTGGATGACCCCCGCCTTAGATCCACCTTAATGGCTTATTTACAGGGATGGTTGCGCCATGTTAGCGATATGGTGAACATTGAGGCGGCAAAGACTATTCTCTCCCTCAAAGACGTCACCCCTGACGAGGCTCACTCGGTTATTATTGCCCTGCAGGCTTTCCTGGGTTCCCCACGCGCGCCCGCCCGGTTCGCAGCCATCCGTCTTTTGAACCGCTATGCCGTCACCAATCCCCAGGCGGTCGCCCACTGCAACTATGAAATCGAGCATCTCATCACAGATCCCAACCGCAGCATCGCCACGTACGCCATTACTGCCCTGCTCAAGACTGGTAGCGAGGACAGCGTGGACCGGCTTATCGAGCAGATCTCAGGTCTTATGGACGAGATTGGCGACGACTTTAGAGTCATTGTTGTTGACGCTATTCGCTCCTTGGCTATCAAATTCCCTTCGAAGCACGAGGCCATGCTCGAGTTCTTCGCCAAGGAGTTGCGCAATGACGGCACTTTGGCGCTCAAAACATCGGTTGTAGAGTCACTGTTTGATATCATCAGTGTCTCCCCACAGACCCGTGACGATGCACTCGGACACCTGTGTGAGTTTATCGAAGACTGCGAGTTCCCTGAGCTCACGGCGCGCATCCTTCACCTCCTGGGTAACATCGGCGGTGAGGCATCCAACCCCAGTCAGTACGTGCGTTACATTTACAACAGAGTTGTCCTTGAGAACTCGATTGTTCGCGCCGCTGCTGTTTCTGCGCTCACAAAACTGGCCCTCGTGCCCAGCCTAAATAAATCAGTGTGCACGCTGCTGAGCCGTTGCCTTACTGACGAGACCGATGAAGTTCGTGATCGTGCGGCGTTCGGTCTTGCTATGGTATCCAAGGGAAGTGCTGCTGACCTCCTTGCCCCCGCTAAAAAGCTGGCTTTGCCCCAGCTCGAGCAAGCGCTTGTCATGTACGTTAATGACAGTGGCAACTTTGCTGCTGCGTTCGATGCTTCCTCAATTCCCCGCATCACTGAGGCTCAACGCAAGGAGCAACGCGAGAAATCCAAGCCCAGCATCGAGCGCGTCGAGAAGGTCGAGAAGGTCGAGCCGCAGCCTACCCCCGAGGCCAAGGAGATTCAGTATGCTGCCGAGCTCAAGGCCATCCCCGAGTTCGAGCCATTTGGCAAACTTTTGCGCTCCTCCAAGCCTCAACAGCTTACCGAGTCCGAGATGGAGTACGTGGTGGAGGCTGTCGTTCACGTGTACGCCAACCACCTCATTGTGCAGCTGAATGTAGACAACACATACGAGCTCGAGCTGGAGAATCTCCGCGCCGATTTTGAGCTTGACGAGGTCGAGGACCAGGTCCAGGAAGAGCTGTTTGTGCCGCTTGCCTCACTGGCGCCCAACACTCAGGGCAAGCTTTACGTGGCGTTCGAGCGCGCTGAAGGCATTATTTGCGGCTCGCTACCCAGCAAGTTGCAGTTTACCATCGACGGTGCCGAGGAGGAGTACGGCATGGACCCGCTCGAGCTGACTCCCGCACATTTTATCGAGCCGAGCTTTGTGGGCTCCTTTACACACAAATGGGACGAGCTTCCAGCAGAAGATGTGGCGACACGCCAGTTCCCCCAGTGCAAGACTCTCGAGCAGGCTGTCAAACACCTGGAGGACCGTCTTGGCATGATGGCTCACGACGCCTCGGACATTGTCGACAAGTCGGCTACCTCGCATACCCTCAAGCTGTATGGCCGGGTTCTTGGCAACGAGAATGTTGCAGCGCTCGTGCGTCTTGTTAATGCCAAAAGCGGAATCGCCGGCAAGATCACTATTCGCGCAGAGGATGACGATACCGCCGGATTGATTTCTGGTGCTGTGTGAGCGCGCGACTCGCTATATGTGTGATGCGCCGGACTAACCGGTGCAATTAGTGCGATAGCGTTAGTAGCGCAGCGCTATGTTAAATATTGGTATATAATTACTAGAGGATGTTCCTAATTTAGGGCGAGAGGGAGCCTAAGCAGCCGGGTAGCTGGTAGTGAGATCACTTGGCCCACAGTACAGGGCCCAGAGCGTAGGACTCAACGCGCGATCATGTAGCGGCGGTACTGTTTCTTTCTTTTCGTCCACCGTGTCAATCCACCATTGCCACGCCTCGAACCCACACCCCTATTCACAGGCAAACGTATCCTACCGAATCATCCCATGAAAGATCCCCCCTAGGGCTTTTGGGCAAGGCCCCCGTCTCCAACCTCCCTCCAAATCGCCCTCCCCCAACTTTTCACTATTAACAATGCCCCCCAAGAAAGTAGTTGAAGAAACCAAAGTTCCTCTCGGACGTCCCGGTAATAACTTGAAATCCGGTATTGTTGGTCTTGCCAATGTCGGAAAATCCACCTTTTTCCAGTCCATTACCCGCTGCCCCCTCGGAAACCCCGCCAATTACCCCTTCGCCACTATTGAGCCCGAAGAGGCCCGCGTTATTGTGCCCAGCCCCCGTTTCGACGTTCTCGTTGACAAGTACAAACCCAAGAGTGAGGTCAAGGCCTACTTGACCATCTACGATATCGCCGGTTTGACTCGTGGTGCCTCCAAGGGTGAAGGTCTCGGCAATGCCTTCTTGAGCAACATCCGTGCCGTTGATGCCATCTACCAGGTCGTGCGCTGCTTCGACGATGCCGACATTACTCACATCGAGGGTGACGTCGACCCCATCCGTGACTTGGGCATCATCAACGAGGAGCTTCGCATCAAGGATGTCGAGTTCTCCCAGAAATACAGAGAGGGCGTCGAGAAGATCGCCAGACGTGGTGGTCAGAGCGTCGAGGTCAAGAAGGCCAAGGACGACATCGCCCTTATCGAGCGCATCATCGAGCACCTTGAGGCCGGCCAGCGCGTGCACAACGGTAAATGGACCGTCAAGGAGGTCGAGGTCATCAACGAGATGCACCTCTTGACTGCTAAGCCCGCCATCTACCTCGTCAACTTGAGCGAGCGCGACTACATCCGCAAGAAGAACAAGCATTTGCTTGCCATCAAGGAATGGGTCGACAAGAACTCCCCCGGTGACGTCATTATCCCCATCTCCGTCTCCCTCGAGGAGCGTCTTTCTACTATGAGCCCTGAGGAGGAGAAGGAGGAGCTCGAGCGCATCGGCACTCAGAGCGCCTTGCCCAAGATCATCTTGACCATGCGCAAGGCCCTTGGCCTCATTTCTTTCTTCACCTGCGGTCCCGATGAGGTTCGTGAGTGGACCATTCGTGAGGGCACAAAGGCTCCTGCTGCCGCCGGTGTCATCCACGGTGATTTGCAAAAGACCTTCATTCTTGCCCAGGTCACCAAGTACAACGACCTCATCGAGTGCGGTGATGAGGCCACCGTCAAGGCTAACGGTAAGCTTATGCAGAAGGGTAAGGAATACGTTGTTGAGGACGGTGATATTATTTACTTCAGATCCGGTGCTGGTAAGAACTAAGCGCTCGCAATGCGTTGACAACTATTGCACCTCAGTGGCTCCAGTAGCCATTTCCAAAATGCTATGTAATTAGTTTAATGACTTTGTTCATATAATCGGAGGGAGCTGTGTGTTTTGTATTCTACAATGGCCATATGGCAGTGCCGTAATGTTTTTTATTTGAATTTAAAACCGATCTACTCGACACCAGTTCGCCGAACAAATTTACTTAAATTAAGACTTCCTGATGTGCTCATAGGCATCGAGTGCGCGCTCGCGTCCCTCTTTATGCTCAATAATCTTTTTTGGGTAGCTGTCAGGACGTTTGCCAGCTGCTTCAGGGTCATGGATCTCCTCATCGGATAGATCCGCCAGCTCGGGTATATACTTGCGAATATACTCAGCTGCATTGTACTTTGACGACTGGGTGATGGGTGCCATGATCCGGGACCACATTTGGGAGTCGACGCCAGACCCAGAAGTCCATTGCCAACCAGCACTATTGCTAGCATAGTCGGCATCTACTAGGCAGTCCCTGAACCACTTCTCACCTTCTCTCCAGTCAATGAGCAGATGCTTAATTAGGAAACTGGCAGTAATCATACGAGTGCGGTTGTGCATCCATCCGGTTTTCCAAAGTTGCCGCATCGCAGCATCGACAACTGGGTAGCCGGTCTCGCCCTTCTGCCAAGCTTTGAAATCGCTTTTAGCGTCTTCCTTGACATCTCTCCATGGGAGACCATTGAATTGCTCTTTCTGATTCTCGTCTTCCATATCAGGATACAGTAACACAAGGTTATGGGAGAAGTCGCGCCATGCAAGTTCCATCAGGAACTGGTCTTTCGAATCCGATTTAGCGTCTTTGTTCGCTGTGGCTTCATGCCAAATACGCCAGGGGCTGATCTCTCCGAAATGTAAATGAGGCGACAATCTGGACGTCTCATCAAGGGAGGGAGAATTGCGGTGCTCCGCATAGTTGGTCAAGTTATGCTCGACGAAGTACGACAAACGCTCGGCGGCGCCACTCTCGCCTGGGCTCCAGTCACTGAATCCTTTTGCCCAATTAGGTTTTGTGGGTAACAGTTTCCAGTCCTCTAAAGAGTCGGATTCTGGCCACGACTCGGGGCCCGGAATCTTGTCGGGTGCATCAGTGGGCTCTGGGGGTGGCAAATGCTCTTGAGACGCGCGCCAGAATGGTGTGAACTTCTTAAATGTCTTGTCTGCTCCCGTAGTGACGCTTCCAGGTGGTACCAAGAAGTTACCATCTTGCAATACCAGATCGTGTTCTCCTTTATCAAGGTCCTTCTCGGCGTCTGACCACCAGGGCTCATAGTGACGAATTGCGTGAATTGACTTGGCACTTGTTTCCTCAACGAGCTTCTTTAGCACATCAACTGAGTTGCCTTTGCGGAGGATAAGCTTGGATCCCTTGGACTCTAGCGATTTGGAAAGTGACTCAAGGCTATGGTGAAGCCACCATAGCGATGCACCACCCATTCTATGATCTCCAGGAGACTCATTATCAAGTACGTATACAGGGATTACGGGGCTGCTCTTGCAAGCGGCTTCAAGAGCAGGATGGTCCTTGAGACGGAGGTCCTGGCGAAGCCACAGGATAGACGGCCCTTTGGCCGTTACTTGGGCCTTTGAGCGGGCGTTCTTGAAGGATGCTTTAGCCATGAAATGTTACCGCTATTACCTCCACCGTTGGCTCTTATAGTGACATGCATACAACGCTGTTGCTGCTGCATACCATGCCCACTATTATGTGTCTGATACATGCAGAATATGTGCCAACGTTGGGTTTTTGTAATCTACGAGGATCTTATAAATAAAAAGGCAATAAGATTAGCAGCCTTGTGTGATAGTGATGAGGCTGTTGATCAGCAGTCATGCATATGCATTGCAGGATGTGTCTCAGATAGAAGAACCAGATGTTAAAAGATGAGAGGGTGTTTCACTGAGAAAAGTGCACTGAAGTACCGTTAAACCGGTGAGTCTCGCAGCGCTACCGGGAAACATCAGTAATTGTCACTAGTAGTGACCACCAGCGAATGGCAGTACTGGAGAAGGTTTGCATACTAGTCACGGTACTTCAACTGGGAAAGAATCAAGTGTCAATGTTCAATCATCCCCAAGTTCCTCTCCATCCTCATGCACAACGTCTTCCTCATTGTTCGGCTCCTCGAACTTGCCGTTGCACTTGGGACAGGAATCGTTATCGAGACCTTGTTGTTGACGCCAGGGTCGATCACAGCGACGATGGACACGAGCGTCGCAGTTATCATTGGCACAAAAACGGCCAAATATCACAAACTTGTTGCATCCAAGACATTTTTTCAGTGTGCCCTCGTACCGCTCTGTGAGATGTTTTTCTCCCTCCACCAAAAGACGCGTCGAGGGAAAATATTTGCCGTTGGGGTGCTCTTCAATCCAACCCTCGTTGAGAAAGATATCAAATTGTTCCTGATCCTTACTCAGGGATCTGGCTTTCACCAGGTAGCTGCGGTCAACGCTCATGAGCTTGTCGATCATTTCAAGGAAGCGCTCTTGATTGAGAGCTAGCTTTACGACAGGGTTTTGGCCGATGGTGGTCACAACAATAATCCAGTCCTCTGTGCGCGGGTGGCGCATTTTGACGATCTTTTTCCCGAGCTCCTGGAATTTCAGGTTCACATGCTGGATCTCGTCCTCGAGCGATGTCTGGATGCTTTTGGCAGCGGAAAGCTCCGAAACACAGTCCTCGGCTTCTGCAGCGGGGATTGAACTCCTTGCTATTAAAATGTGCGCGAAAACGCGTGTAATGGCCGACATGACGCGTTAATTACCAGTAATTAAGCTTATGTGAGAAGTTGGAAGGTCGAGGCTGTTGGCGGGTAGGGTACCACAGAGCTTCGGAGGGAAGGTCCATTGGGGTGTTTTTGTAGATTTTTCTAGTGATAAGACTTGGTTGTATGCTCAGATCCTTTTTATACTTACGACTCTCTGAAGTTGCAGGGACGTCGCAGCGTATACCGCACAAGCAGTTTCCCCAAAATTCATGGATGCACTCACTGTGTTCGGTAAGGCATATTTGCACGGAGCGAAACCACCTCAGTTGCATCAGGGCTGGACTTGAGGTTGAACAACGCGAGGGCATGTGGCTCCAATGCCCAAGGCTGGGTGGCGCGTAGTGAGCACAGTTTTAATTGCTAGAGCCACGAATCCGCTCCATGCCCAGAGTTCGTCCTGAGAGCACCGTCAGGTCGTCCATGGTACGCTGAAGTCCGCTGTTCGTACACGCAACAAAGTCCGACATTAATATATACTATGTCTACGGACAACCTGATATAGTTGGCATGGTCAACCCAGAGTTGTTCAACATCAGTCTAATATGATACTACTCAGATAAAAAAACTAATTAAGGCTGGCAGCGGCCAGTGAAGCGAGGGTACAAGCTGCAGTCACGCACAGTGTAACGGTCGCACAACCAAGCAAGAATACGCTCGGTACCAAGACCGTAACCACCATGGGGGAAGGTACCGTATTTACGCAAGTCCAAGAACCAGTAGTAAGGAGAAGGGTCAATGTTCTCGCGCTTGAAAGCGGCCATAAGGTCGTCGTACTCGATAATACGCATCGAGCCACCAGTGACCTCACCAACATTGGGCATGAGAACGTCGACACTCTCAGTGAGACGGGGGTCCTTGGGGTCCTTCTGCATGTAGAAAGACTTGATCTCGACGGGGAATCCAGTAAGGAAGATGGGGCGGTTGATAGTATCGGTCATCTTACGCTCGGCGGCCTCGGCGATATCGTCTCCAAACTTGAACTTCTCGCCGTCCTCGTTGGGAATGCCATGCTCGTTGAGCCAGTCAAGTGCAGACTCGTAAGTCATACGCAAGAAAGGGCTCTCGGGGCGTTTGAAGTTAGGGTTAAGCTCCTTGATGAGGGGAGCGGCGATGGGGTCAGCGAGAAGTTTATCAACCATCTTGACCAAAACAGTCTCCAAGTGCTTCAGCATATCGTCAAAAGACAAGAAGCCCAACTCAGCCTCGATATGAGTGTACTCGGAGAGATGGCGGCGGGTGTGGGACTGTTCGGCACGGAAGGATTCTTGAATACAGTAGACGTTACCAAGGGAAGGAACGCAGGTCTCAAGATAAAGCTGAGAGGACTGGGTCAAGTATGCAGGTTTTCCGTAGTAATCGAGTGTAAACAAGGTAGAGCCTCCCTCAACCATTGACTGGACCATGCATGGAGGTGTGACCTCAGTGAGGTTCTCTTCCTCATAGACTTCACGGATAGCACGCAACAAACGGGCGCGAACCTTCATGACGGCAGAAAGAGCTTCACCACGAAGAGTCAAGTGACGACGGTCCATGAGAAGCGAGGGATCGGCGTCCTTGGAGACCTGGTTAGTGAAGGCATCCTCGCCGGCCGGTGCCAAACCAACAACCTCGTAGTAGTCGGCGACAAGCTCATGACCGCCAGGGGCCTTGGCACCTTCGGGAACCTCCTTGAGGTTACCAAACACCTTAACAGTGGTCTCCATAGTCAAGGTCAATGTCTGATAAGCGTTGGCAAGGTCACCAGAGAGGACACACTGGACAAAGCCTGTACCATCGCGCAGAACGATGAAAGTGAGGTCCTTCTGACTACGCAAACGGTGGATCCAGCCGCGGACCTCAACGCGCTCGCCGCGCAGCTTCTTGAGCTGATCAACGGGGGAGAACTTGGCCGTGGGGACGCCCTGAGGCTCGGTGATAACAATCTTTTTGGCGGCCTCGAGCTTAGCGCTCTGCTCGGCAGCCTTCTTGTCGGCATCAGCACCAGCCTTCTTGGCCTTCTCAGCCTTTTTGGCCAGTCCTTCAGCGTTCTTTTTAGCCTTTTTGAGGGCGGAGGGCGAGATTAGGTCCCATTCACCCTCCTTTTTCACGTAAATTTGCTCGCTTTTTGTGACGTAGAGCGCGTAGGCAGGGGTAGCAAAGGGCTGGCTCTCGCTGCCGTGGCCCTCAGCGTCTTTTCCTTGCTCGGAAACATAAACTTTAGGGCTCACACTGAGCTTTTCAGTTTGGTCTGCAAGAGACATGATGAGGTAAGGAGTAGACTATGGGGTATATATAGCGAGAGGGAGGATGCTAGCCTAAATGCGTATGTTTTTCAGAGAGTTTAAACCAATTGTTTAATTGGGTGGGCACTGAATTGGCTGTGCCGTGTATCCACAAGCTATCTGTGGGGTATGACTCGCCGATGACTGATTGTAGTGATGACTGGTTTTGTATAGCTTTGAGTTAGAGTTGACGGGGTGTTAGAAGTACTTCTCTAGAGCTTCTAAATTTAACGAGCTTCATCATGTCCGTGGGTGTAACGCGTTCGTGTTGTCGTTTAAAGCGTCTATGTAGCTCTGGCTCTGTCGCGAACATTGCCACAATGGTGACACTTGAGCACGCTCTGCGATGTGGCAAATAGGAGCCTCACTAATTAGACGCGAATTTCAAGGCCACAGCAGGTACTCACTTGGCAGTGAGTCACAGGGCGACAATGAAGAGACGCACTCTGAAATTTTCGGAAATTGGTGCAGCTTTCAAACCAAAAGCTCCTTTAAAACCTATTGAAATCGCCGAACGGAAACGCAGCCCCCTCTTAACATACATTTTAGGCACTATGAACAAGTACCCAGATGCAGTGGTAATGACCCAGGTTGGATCTTTTTACGAGATGTATTTTCACCATGCCACAGAGTTTGGACCCAAACTTGATCTCAAGATTGCTAAGAAGCGTCAGTCAAACCCGCTCGACTCTAAACAAACCTATGTCCCCATGACTGGGTTTCCCGTGAGTCAATTGAGCAAGTTTGCTCGGCAACTAGTCCACGAGTGGGGCAAAAATGTGGTTGTCCTTACACAGCAGCAAGAAAAAGTGTTTCAAAAAGCATCAGAAGAGGAAAAACGGCCAGTTTCAAGGATCCTCACGCCAGGAACCGTTATCGAAGATGATTTGGACAGCAGCTCTCAGCTTAATTACATTGCTGCAGTATATGTGAGTGCTAGGGATTCGTTGAATGATAACTCTCCCGTAGCCATTGCGTGGGTCGATCTAGGCGACGGCTCTCTCCATTATAAGAACACAAATGTTTCTGATTTAGCATCTAGTCTCGGCTTGCTCAACCCAAAAGAGCTTGTATTGGACACTGTCTTTAGAGATAGCCCTAAAAATTCCAGACACAGTATCAGCTCTAACCATTATCACACATCGTATCACCACTTTCCAGCAGCAGACTCTTTGACTCAATTCAAGCACTTAATAGACCAACCAGAGAAAAGTTTCCGAAGTCTTTGTGATAGCATGAGCTTGCAATCACAGAAAGCAATATCAGCACTTCTTTCGTACCTCCAAGAAGCGCTCCCCAACACATTTTTCAAGTACAAAGCTCCTCAAGAATTTCAAGAAGAAGACATTTTGCGACTCGACAAGCTCTCGCAGGATGCTCTGGAGATTTTTAAGGTGAGCCAGCGTGAATCTAGAGAGGGTTCTCTCTTTTCGGTTATACGGCGGACGACCTCCCCCGCTGGATCACGTTTACTGCAGGAACGACTAGCGGCGCCATCCAGTAACATCACTCAAATTAGGAAAAGACTTGAGTATGTTGACTTTTTTCACTCTCAAAGAGAGCTTTGCAGTGAGATCGTCGAAACTCTTACAGGGGTGCCCGATGGCAAACGAGTTATCCAAAAACTTAGCATGCAAAAAATTGACCTGCACAAATTAAGCAGCTGGACAGCATCCGTCAAAGCATTCGACACCATCAAGCAAAAATTGGAAAGCTTTTCCGGTACAGTTATCGACCCTTGGCTTCAAGCGTTGACCAACTCTTTGCCCGACCTAAACAAAGTCGCACGCAAGATCCAATCTAGTATCACAGAGAATCTTAATGGCATAGTGCATAATGAAAATCCTATCATGTTGCTGCGGGGCTTCAAGTTGTACGTTAAGTCGAATCATGCAAAACTGAAGGGGGATCTGCAGCGGGTGACCGCCATACTTAAGAGGCTAGAGCATCTGCAAGAGGCATATTCAGATGCCTATGCTGATGTTGGCAGACTCTCTATCAGGTACTCATCTTTCAACGGCTATCACTGCCATCTTAAGTTCACAACGGCACAAGCCCCTAAACTGGAGAACGCTATTCTCCTTACGCAGGCGAAATCTAGTATGTGTTTTACACAGGAGGAACTACAGAAATTGGCGGGTGAGCTGGAGGTATCTTTTGCAGCTATTGATAGAATCCAGATGGGTATTTTGGACAAGCTTCGTAGAGATGCTCTGGCTGTTAGCGAAAAGAAACGTGTATGTGCCGAAATTGTCGCCAAACTAGACTTTTACCAAAGTCTTGCAACATTAGCACATGAGAAAGAACTCTGCAAACCTTTTCTAGTCGAAGATCACATCTTGGATATAAAAGGTGGTCGAAATCTGACCGTGGAAGAAGGGCTGCGCCTAGAGGGGCAATCATTCACGAGAAATGACTGTGTGCTTTCCAAAGAAAAGAGTGCTTCAGTTGTCACAGGGCCAAACATGGGTGGCAAGTCTACCTTTATTCGTCAAGTCGCTATTATATGTCTTCTTGCTCAGATGGGCAGCTATGTACCGGCTTCTTCCGCCACCATCGGGATTGTTGATCGTATTTTCTGTCGTATAGGCTCTGGCGATGAGATCTCGCGTGGTCGCTCTACTTTTTTCGTGGAAATGATGGAGACCTCGAATATTTTGCGATGCGCCACCCCGAGATCACTAGCAATATTGGACGAGGTCGGGAGAGGCACATCAGAAAAAGACGGCATCGCAATCTCATACGCATCACTGAAGCATATTATCAGGGTCAATAAAGCCAGGACTCTTTTTGCTACCCACTACGGAAAGGAGCTGCAAACCGCATTGTTGCAAGCGGGCATAACAGATGAAATCAACTTTCTAAAAACCGAACCAAAGTTGACGAAAGAGCTCATCGGTTATGACTGGGCCCTCAAGGAAGGTATCTCTGTAGAGCCTCATGGTCTTGCAATGGCGAAACTAGCAGGCTATCCACAAGAAGCACTTCAGATGGCTGAGAAGGTATACAAGAGAATTGACTCGCAAACCTGAAACTCCAAGGCATATCTATTTATAAACATCATCTAAACTCCAACACTAAAGTAACCGCATCAGGTACCTTAAAGGCCCGACTGCATCAAATTGGGGAATGTTCCAGTCGCGATGGCAGCACGGAAAAAAGATACACAGCTACTCTCTAGTTTCCTATTCAATGTGACTTACCGGCTGTCAAGTCTGCAAATACCGCACTTAAGCGAGCTCTCGAAGCCACTGCCTTATCACGTGAGGCCGCTTTGGCAGGCCATCACAGTACCGTAAACATCACAGACTATTCACTCCAATGTCGAATATTGAGAGACTGAAGGTCATTTATTTATACGGATATAGGCCTCTTCTAGCCCCGAACGCGGTGGGTCTTGGTCTTTCCTGTTTGTTACTGATTTTGCACACCATTCTAGGCATTTACTACAAGCAATGGTGGATGTTTGTGACTTGGTTTATAGGGATTGTCTTCACCATTGTTGGATATGCGTTTAGAGTTGCAGCCGCACTGGATATACCCGACGAAAATGGCTATAAGGTGCAGTACGCGTTTTTCATCTTGGTACCCGCGTTCATTATGGCCGGTGTATACTTTCAAATGTCCAAACTTCTGACAATTTGGGGCCTTAGACTTGCGAGTTTTAAGCCTATGTTCTATACGGGTGTATTTATTGGTTGTGACGTCGTTTCAATTCTTGTCCAAGCGGGAGGTGGAGGTGCTGCCACCAGTGATGACAGGCAGACATCAAACATTGGCCGTTGGATCATCGAAGGTGGAATTGCCTTCCAGGTCGTCTCAATGGCCTGGTTCTTCTTTCTTTTCACGCGCTTGGTGTTTAAGGCCTATCGTTTACCGGAGCACGAACTCGAGCCTAGGTTCGCTCATGTGCGTAGACGACCAATGTTCAAATTTCTTGTACCGGCCATTTACTTATGTTGGACTTTTGTGTACGCAAGAAGCATATACAGGTTGGTTGAACTGGCACAAGGATGGAGAGGCTACTTGGCAGTTCACGAAGCGTACTTCCTGGTATTAGAAGGGCTGATGATGATTCTCGCTATGTACACGCTCACTATTGTGTTCCCAGGGTTTGCGTATGGACGTGGCGTTATTCCTATTATTGGTTTACACACCAAAAAGTACCATGACCGTTTGGTGAAACATGGCCAGGCGGGTGGTTTCGAGGACGAGGAAGAATTTGTGGATGCCAGGGATGAAACTAAACCTGAATTTTGAAGCTTCTAATAGTGTTTTATCCAATTTTGAGTGGCGTTCTCTCCGAGTCTGGCTACCGGCTAATGCCGTCTGTGGATAATCTCGGGCGTATAACCCACACAGAAAGATAAGGAAGAGTCGACGTGACCCTTTCATGGTATATGTTGGAGAGTAGTTATTATCAGAACCTGATACAGAACCTGATTCCTTAGATTTCTCGAACTGGCTACCAGTCT